>JBAMHV010000008.1:13532424-13564731 GCA_037177535.1 Pseudomugil gertrudae
CTGATCTGCTTCACATTGCCACTCCCTCCCGTACTCTCAGGTCATCTTCCTCCATCCACCTTGCTGTTCCCTCTGCCTGTTTAACCACCATGGGGAGGAGAGCCTTCAGTCGCTTTGGAACACACTCCCACCTGAGCTCTGTAACATTGACTCACTTCCATCATTCAAAATACAACTTAAAACTCCTCTGTTTAAGCTGGCCTACACACTTTAACCTTTTTTTTCTCCTTTTGCTTTATGATGTTTTATTTTTTTAAGGTTTTAAACTGATTTTAATTCTCATGTTTTTATTTTAATTGTTTTGTAAGGTGACTTTGGGTCCTGAAAGGCGCCTAGCATTAAAATGTATTAATTATTATAATATTCGATGCAATCTTATGGTTTCCCTTATCTAGGCTATTTTGATGAATTGGCTCAAATATGATGTGAAGCGCCCTGAGATGACACTGTCATGAAGTGGCGCTATATAAATAAAGTTGAATTGAATTTAATTGAACAATAGATGTCTCAGTGCCATCAAATGATTAAAAAATACTGAGTTCTAAGGTTGGAAAATACATTTTTAAAACACATTTTCATTTTCACTTGTTTTGATGAGTCTTCTCAGGTCTGAAGGTTCACATTTGTACAACAGTCACATCTTGTTTGTTACTGAATGCGTTTCTCTGCACTTTAACTGCTGAGCAGCATTAAGCATTACAAGTGTCCCATTAATTTGCATCCAACACTTTGGGAATGGTTAATTCCCTCATGCCATCGAAGATTGTCTGACTTGAGTTATATTGAGAAAGCTAAACATGGTATTAAGCCGATTCTTTATTAATATGTATCCAACAGTTTGTTCGCTGTAGATGTCCAAAGAAAAGTATATTTTCTTGCCTTTCTTTTTTTTTCTGCTCACCACCCCCAGCTCTGTGAACACCTCAGTTAGAGCATCTCCCACTGCAGTCTGTGGGTGTCCTCTCATGCAAAAGCAGCTCCTACTGGTCTTCCAACTGCATTCTACCCACACACATCCAAAGGTTCCTCTCTGTTCACCAGTCAGTTTCTTTGAATCCTGGCAGTCATTACAGTGTCTGAAACACAAAAGATATGTGTCTACCTTAATACTGTCCCTGGTTGCTCAGAGATGCAGAGCTGCTATTGGCACAAAGAGAAGAGTGGCTCTGCAAAAGCCCCCCCATCTCCTCTTTCTTTCACACAGTGAATGATCAAACCTCAGAGGAAGATTCAAGTCAAGTGCTTGGAAACCAGTTGCTTTTTTTCCCCACCAAACACTGCAGGGTTACTGGTGGAATGCAGCCATTTTTTCACATTACACCATTCAGATAATAGACTATGTGTAGTGCTTTATGTCCAATCATGCTTCTTATGAAGCTGTAAAATGCTCAATAAATGCTTTATAACACACCATGAATATTTGTTATAATTATAAATCAATGATTATAAATCATAATAATAACTGCAGAATGAGGTCTCTAATTGTTTTAAAGTCAACAATTGTAGTAAAGTAATTAGTTTAGCTAATATAAATAAAAAGTTAGTTACCTTATTTACATCAGAATACAGGTGTGGGTGATTTTTTTTTCTAATGGTGATTTTGTTATTTCTTGTTGACTTTCTACGTCTCCTTTTGAACACTGTGTAAAATGTAGAGGATTTTTGTTGCATTTTGTCAGTCTTTCTTCTCCCTTTCAGGTTTCTCATAATGATTGTTTTGTCTCTTTTTTGAGCACTCATCTCTTTAGCGAGACTGAGAGCTCATCGACCTTGTGGCCCATGGGCACCTTAATATGCGGCATTTGAAAATGAGTCTAGTACACAAATTATTTTTTTATCTATGTGTATTTGAAACGCCAAGCTATGTCACAAAATAACCTTTTTTTTTTAAAAAAAAGAAAACAAAAAAATAACAGACTTTGTGAAAACAAAATAATTTTTGCATCACACATGTTGTGTTCTGCTCTGGTTTGTCTTAAAAGAACCGATTATGACATGCTACAGTTCAGATAAAATTTAGGGCAACTATAAATGGTTAAGTGTTTCTTTTGTTTCAACAATACTATTTTAAGTATTAACATGAGATGCCAATTAAGTGTGTCTCCATATGGCTCAAAATCAACCACTTCAAGTTTCTATTTTAAGGGGACATATGCTAAATCCAAATTTTCAGCCCTTAAATACGTTTTTGTGCACTTTTAAGGGTTTAAATTGCAGAAAATATTAATTTATTTCCTCCTAATGCTGCGCATATATCTTTATATTCTTTGTGGTCATATTTTTATACTGTTTAATTTTCTTAATTCTCTGTTACTTTTTTTTTTATCTATTACATCACAGTATTTTCTGTGGGTCTGCCAAATAAGGTCGTGGACTTCCTGGTAATCAAACTGGTTAATCTAATACGTTGACATTTATAGTAAACTTATCAATAAAATGTTTCTCTGCCGGGAGATTAGCGTATTGCTGCTATCAAGCTGCAAACATGGCGGAACTTTCGAATGAACTTTCTGTGACCTGGAGGGGGGCGGAGCATGACGGGCCTCGTTCACATTTAAAGAGACGGCACCAAAACGAGTTGCTCTGAAGATGCACCTCAGTGTAGGGGTTATAAGGTGTGTGTGTAGTGTGAATAAGCAGGAATTCAGACCAAAGCTTTGTGGTTCTACTTTATACAGACAATAAATGAATGATTCACATGTAAAAAGGAAGAATTTAAAAGCATGATACATCTCCTTTAAGAAATATTCCAACTCATTTTTGATGAACAGGCAGATTGTAGTCAATGTTTTGAATGTTTTCATAACTAAAAGCATTTTAGTATAATTGTCCTTCTATCGTTTTTATGGTGTAATCACAAGACTTGCTGTTTTATTATCAGTGAAATGTATGAGGCAACACACAAGATAAAGCCCTATGAGATATTTATCAGAGGCCATTTCCAATGTGTAAACATAAATGCTGTCATTGATGAAACTGCGACTAGTTCCCCAGCTCTGATAGATGCACAGTGATCCGCCGGTGTGTTATTCAACACTTCTTCAAGCGTGCTCATCTGCTGCAGGGATTAACATTCTGCTGAGGTCCTGCTTCCTCTGTGTGCCTGAGCAGAAAGCAGCAGCTCTGCTAAATTTTAAATACATATGCAAACAAGCAGGCGTGCATTAAAAAAAATCGAGATGCATTCATTCCAACCTGTTAGATGTTGTCTGGTAGACATTTCTGAATCACTTGTGTATACAATGTGTTTTATTAAATGTTAAACTAGAGGAAATGTTGACTAACATCCCATAAGACCCAAAAGGTGCAGCAATGAATATGACAAAGGAATTTCGATTTGCAGACCTAGCTTCAATTCTCATGTAACATTGTTGTTGATATTTGGGGATCACATTTAGCAGCCATGAGACCTGTGTGATATCATTATTTCTTTTCCGTATTGGTCTTTATTGGCTTATGGTTAGGTCCAGGCTCCAGGAATGGTTGGATTTTCGTGACAAACTACGCACATGCACTATTTCTTCACATTAAATCCAGTCGTGGTGAAATAATGCTGCAGAGGGTACATGTTGCATTGCAATCTGGCACTAAGAGGCTCTGAAAAATTGATAGTAGACCTATGTGACATGATGGGACTGACATCAGGCTGGGCAAACTTTGCCTAAATAAACTTCTACCCACTGCAGTGTTGAATTAAAGAGTAAAGAGTGTTTCTAAGCAACAGTGTTATGAATAAAGTAGAGGAGGAAACTTGCCAGACAATGGTTTGCAAATGGGGTAGAATTTAAATGACTTCATCTTAAGTGTGTAAACATTAAGCTTTAACTATATGCACTTTATGAGCTGGGCTGTAATGCAGCGTCAGCCAGGTCCTATTTTAAAACATCCCTTCCCACATACACACACAGGTTTAGTTTCAATCTTTCCTCCTGCGGCAAAGACACAAGTTTGTTAAAAAAAAAAAAAAACTAAAGTGGATGAAAAGCACAAATGAGGACATCAATGCCAAAACTAAGAAGCCTATAAACGCTTCAGTTTTATAAACAAGCAGAAATATGAGCCTGCCAAGATGTCTAAATCATCTTCATGGTTTTAAAGCCTTGAACACAGAACTCAGACATCCAAAACAACTTTATCAGCACGCGCAGCATGTTGGAAATGCTTTTGGTCACAAATGATCGCGATGTGCATGATAAGGAAACCCATCATGTTATTGTTTCTGCAGTGTGTATGAACAGAGCAATGAGCAATATGGCCCAGCAAATGCCAACAGAGTCTGTTTCCAAATACTGAGTATGACATATTGTCGGAAAATGTTATGTGACCTCACGGATGCCTTTACATCCAAAATCCCTTTTTAAATCAGACGCCCATTGCTGTAAAAGTACCTCAAATTCATTTTAATTACATAGAAAATATGCCAGCCATTAGTACAGAGTGTAGCAATTTCAGCTTATTATCATCATCTATCGACAACAAGCTTTACCAGCTTTTGTTAATGTAGCCCTTTTTTTAATCTAATATGCATCGCAGATTGCATCATCAAAGCTGAAATTTGGTCTGTGCCTAAAGCATTAAAGTTTGATACATCTTTGCCTCAGATAAGCTGAAAGAAAAATACAATAACAAGGTATCCGATGTTTGAGACACTGGTTGCACACAAGCCAGCGATCAGCAATTAATTTGATATAACACACCCCAATTTGATCTGTTACTGCCCATTAGTGTCTTAAATAGGAGCCATAGAGACGTCATTAAGACACATTAGTCATGAACTGCCTGAGCAAAGCCAGTAATTCTTTGGTTTATAGTTGGCTGGGAAAGAGCCATTAAACATTCATATGCAAAAAAGCCTTTCAAAAGAACTCAGCATCATTATATAGTAAAGAATCTAAATTAGTCAAGCTGAAAAAAAGATTTCAGAATTAGAAGCGTAGGACAATGGCACCATGTCAAAGAGCACTGCACAATAATGTCACAGAACAACCTTCTTTTGTTGGCATCTTGATCTGAATACCACTAATAGATGACACTGCAATCAATCACCCCACACTACATAAAAGATGGCTCAGTGTTCCACCTGAATCTCTCTCTTACTCATGTCTTTGCTGTGTTTTTCTGTCCGCTCTGCTACAAGTGTGACAGGTCCTGCAGTGTAGTTGCATTGTAGTGCTCTGGCTTTCAGCAGTGAGTATTTTTTTTAACTATTGCTGGTGTCATTCTGAAGCCTAGACATGCCACTGTATAGCTTTTCAAGCCCAATGTAGCTTTATAGCTGCCACATTTCATCTAAAAGCCTGGGGGGAAATGTCGCTAAGACTTTTTTTCTGAAAATAAAACAAAACAAAACAAGAAAAACTGCAGAGAGGAAGAAAGAATGTTATCTTGTGAGACATCAGAATATCTTTCATTCAGCTGTAGTAGTAGAAAAAGCAGGAAATTTACAAACAAAGGGTTTATTTTAAGCAGAGTTGTGTTAAGCTCTTCTGAGAAGTCAGTGTCTTACCTGCAGTAGTCAGCAGTGAGACAAGAAGGGTATTTGTCAGGGGAGTTAAACTAAGATGTTTGCTTTGTTGCCATTTTCTCAACTAAAGAACATCTTTGTTACAATGCATCATTGCATGTATGTTGGCTGGAGGCAGAGCCTTCTGCCGATAGAGCAGCATCAGATTTGTTGGATAGCTCACTGCTCAGCATAACTTATACAGATTTTAAAAACGATCACTATCTGTGCTTTTTCATTCTTTTCCCGTTCCACTATCTCTTTGGGATTCAACCAGCTGAACCTCGAGTCACAGCTGATCAGCAAGATGCAACACAGTCATCATGCATGCAATAACCTGTAGCAACACATTTGTCTTCATTAGAGGAAATGGTGACAAGTTATCTGATGCACATGGTGTAAAATTGACTATAAAGTGTTTGAACAGTTATGGAATTTCAAGGATCTGAACTGGTTCAGACAATTGAAATATGCTTCTCTGCAGCTTTCTAGTCAGAGTGGTTGTTACCTTCACTCCCCATTAAGGATTCCTCCCTCGTTCTTATAACTGAAAGCACTCTTGCTGTGGTAAACTGTAAGTAAGGCAGTCAGTATGGTTACACGCACAGTCACACTACAGTTAGAATTTGATTATTTAATTGGATTGGACCAGTGTGCATGCACAGGACTCAATTATTGACCAAAGTATGGCAAGTGCATCCATATTGTGTACTATGTAAACCTACAATAGAGAATGAAAGGTGTATCAAGCTTTGCTGCATGTTGGTACAAGAACACTGCTTTTCTGTTCACTCAGCTACAACTGTTGCACCCTGATTTGATTTTATCTGAAGCTGAAACAGTTTAATTTATTGAATAAGGTGAGAGGGAGAAAAAGATACAGATAATGGACCTCAGTATGAGTAATTAGATCTTAGTTTAAGAGATGCTAATAACCAAGCAGAGATCTGAGCGGTCTCAAAGTACAACTTCCTCCTGTTTGTCTAGCAAGCAAACAAACTCTTACACTTGTAAATACATTTAGCAATGTAATCACTATATACAGTCATATGATGTGGATTTTATGAGAAACTTTAACTGCAATGAGAATAATGTACTCTAATATTGAGCAAATCGTTTGGTATGTGGATGTATGCAACATTTAGTTATTAGATCTAAAACTGGACTGAGATATGCCTTTTAAAAGCAGAAAACTTCATATTCCATACACATTCTGCCTACTTCTGACTCTCTGTGGAAAATCACTGTATGCACAAGTTAACTGCACAGCTGCTGTCTTCAAACATGATGAATGCAGATTTTTGTTAGATGATGCTGTGGTTTAAAATGAATAGTTATGTGCTATTAAATTTTTTACCATTTACCTGTGATGTGCCATTTTGACTATGCATAAAAGAAATTCCAAACTCCCCCCAAAAATTGAAAGAAAGATTGAAAACAAATATGACTTAAACGTCCTGAGCTTGAATGATATCTTGTGATTGTTCCATTTTTCCAGGACAGAAATGAGTATGTTTAGGGTATTTATTTTTAAGAGTCTGAAAAGGGATTATATGCCTAATCTGTTATGACAGTATCTTCACTTGCAGCAAAATGAGCTATTGTATAAAACACCATGGAGAATTGTATCCCCGACTGAATTGTGAATTTCCTTGAACTATTCTGTATTGGACATCCATTTAATCCACAGTCCAAGGAGGAAGCTGCCT
Organism: Pseudomugil gertrudae; assembly: GCA_037177535.1. Classification (NCBI taxonomy): domain Eukaryota; kingdom Metazoa; phylum Chordata; class Actinopteri; order Atheriniformes; family Pseudomugilidae; genus Pseudomugil; species Pseudomugil gertrudae. The sequence continues at coordinate 13,539,637 of JBAMHV010000008.1, forward strand.
ACAATGCAGCTCTCTTGTATCGTGTGTGTGTGTGTGTGTTCCTAATCTTGACTAAACTGTTGAGAAGATGGCATCAGAGGTAGACAGGTGAACTTTGAGGATTGTACAAATAAACGGTTTATTTATTAATTATTATGATTAGAAGAGTAATCCATGACCTCTAAAATTGAGTAGAAAATGTTCCAATTTGATCATTTTCGGGTTCATAATTCTGTTGATTTATTGTGCAATGGTCTGCTGTAAGAGGCACCCCCTACCAGGTTTTTTATATCCAGTTTCGAGATGTGATTGCCTCAATAAATGAACTTCTTTTTTGCTTCAAGCCTGCAATTCGTCTTCTGCCCACACTTTGTCTTGCTGCAACTTGGTGTAAAAAGTGCCAATAATCAGGACCTTATGTGTAAAGGTGCCAACAAAACTGTCTACTGCATTCACAGTAAAACAGTTCTATCAAGATAAACTGATAGTTTATCTAACTAAACTACAGTTTTCCACATGCTTCAACACTATCATTAAACACACAGTACACACATCAAAAGTTTACAGTTGCACATCCAAAAAACAATTTCATTTTCTATAGAAATATCTTCTTCCCTGAGGGAACAAATATGCAGTTCATTTGGGAAAAACCATCAAAAACAAAGCCAAAATCACTTAACTGTCAAGCATGGTAGTGGATGCATCATGATGTGGGAGCCCTTTACTGCAAGTATGAAAAGGGAACATCAATAATACTTTGCTGACATAAAAATGCATCCTTTTTCCTTTAAGGAATAAGCAAAGAAATTAAAATGCGAGTGATAAGCCGGAGCACACCTTCAAAGGTTTAGATGAGACAAACAAAAAAGTTAAGCTATCGAAGTAGCAGTGACCTCAATCCAATTGAAAATATGTGGTCAAACCTGAAAAAGCTTGTGTGAGTAAGAAGTCCTGAAAACCTTATTAAGCTTCATCACTTCTGGCAGAAGAAACCAAAGAGAAAAGCTTGTGGAATGCAATCTAAGATGTTTGACCCAGTGTTAAACGATTTAAAGGCAGCACTACCGCATATCATAAAAGTGCAGGTAATCTACCGCATGTAGAATGAATCTGAATTGAAATAGTAGCAAAAGGAATTTTGTTTTTGTTTGTTTGGCTGTAGATCCAGATAATCTTTCAAAATCAAAAGGTTAATCTATATGAAGCCCAACCATAGTGATATTATGAAATGTTCAAGGTTGTGATTATTTCTGCTGTAATGGTGTACCGCATAGCCACCTTATAGTACTGAGAGAGCATCTGCTCAGTCTGTGTATTTGTTCACCCATAATACATTTCTTCCATGAAATAAACAAGTTGCGTTAGACAGTCATCTAGCTGCTTTGGCTACGTATTCTTCTTTGGGCTTTAAGTCAATCCTCTTCTCTTTTTTTTGCCAAAAATACTCGTCTGGAAATGTTTAAAAGTGTGGAGCAGCCTGTTACGCCATTGTAGTACATGTTAAGAGGTCATTATAGCTGTAATAAAAGACAGAACTGTGTTTCAGGGATGCAACCTAAGAAAGCCATTTAGCTCTAATGAGCAGTCTGTATACCAACATAAATCAACCTCTCTGAGGAGTTCTTCAAGAGCAGCAATAACTGGATGGATGTTTTTTTTATCTCTGCCCACAAGAGACGTGTAAATCAACTAAGACCCTGGGTTAGCAATAGCGAAAACCTCTCAGATCTTCCTCAAGATAAATTCATGCTTGGACTTTGATTCCAAAGGTACACTGCTGGTGGAAGGGGGAAAAATCCTTGACGTTCACACTGTAAGCTTCCTTGCTTTTTGAGCATCTCTTGGCTTAGAATGGAAGGTAAAAGGTCAGAATAACAGAAGGTATTTGTATAAACTGCCTGAGGAAGAAATACCAGAGTAAAAACCTGTTTAGCATTATGCGTTCTTAGTGTAAATCTACTCTACACCTTTTAAGATTAACTGAGGAACTTTTTAAAGAGCATGAACTGTCACTTTGAGTTACAATCTATGTAATTTTTTTTCTAATTGAATTTAAAGTAGCAACATTTAATGAGGAAACATGTATGTAGTTTGCTGTTATATGCCAGACCTGGCCGCTACAGCTTTAATGTGGGGTAATTCATGCAAAAAGCAACATTTTACACATCAGACAAATTAAAAGGGTTATTTAACCAGACTTGAACTGATGCACACCCCCTCATATTACATCTTTGACAATGAGTGAGTGAGAACTGATGTCCTTTAGACTGACTGTGCTCTGCAGTTTTGTTCGTGAGTGTCTAATGGCTTGTCACTCTTGCTCTCAGCTATCCATACCAATAGCCAACTACAATAGAGTCAGCAGACAGGAAAGTCTGGCCTACCCAGTGGCCTCTTTTCTCCTCCATATAGACTGTAATATAACAACCATGCCGTACAATCAGCCGCACATTGATCTCCAGGCCATCTACCCTTCAGCACATTTATGAGCCACTGAGCATGGAAGTTCCTCTCCACAACCAGCAACACAAGACTGAAGTAACCAATTTGTGCTTATTGGAAGAAATTATCCTGTTATTTGTCTGAATGTAGCCAAGGGATTTAAAGCCTTAATGACAAACGGGTGATGAGATTTCAAGTGCTTAAAAGCAGGAATAAATCTAAAGGTTCTCTGGGGATTCTTTGTTTGCCACTTCTTCCTTGCCGACCTTATTTCACATTTCATTTTTGCTTATTCGATTTCACAGAATATCAGAAATATCCAAAGTATTTCTCTAGAGTGAATAAGCTGTTTTATGTAGCTGCTTTAACTAGGTTTTTTTAGACAGTTGTGGAAAAAAAAGTGTGCATGTGTCTAAAAGTGTGTGAAAAATAGTGAGAATGAGATGGCCTGGTTGTCATGTAATGCACGCATGGTCCATGATTACATGTCTTTTGTAGAGCACATCAGCCATTCAAGTAAGAGAAACCACAGTGAGATGAGAAATGCTTCCACATGCTCGCTAGCAGTAGAAAATGACATTGAACGCTCACATACAAGCTGAAAATCTCATGCTCAAGATGATATGCATCTTATGAAAGAAACAGCGTTCATCACTTTCGTCTCAGTGCGCCGCGCCCCCCCCTCTCCAGTTCCGTGACCACGGCCTCACGGCTGTGTGAGGACTGAGAATAATGGTGGGACAAGGCCTGATAAACGAGAGTTGATGAATCAGTGTTGCTAACAGAAGGAGAACAATATCTGCTGGAACAGAAGGTGAGCCATTGCAGAGATACCTGCCTGCAGTCACTACGAATGAAGAGAGCTCAAAAGCAAAGGGGGGAAAAAAAGCAGGAACTCACGAAAAGTACTCCTTTCACTATATGTGAGGGGGGAAAGCAAACAAAAGGATCTAATATTACATTTAGAAGACAGCTGTGTAGAAATCAAACTGATTGATTTTACACAAGTGACTGGGTCTATGCACAAATGCATTAAAGAGTGCATGTGCCCCAGTGTGTGCTCTCTGTCATCCCGACTGCTTACTTATTCATTTGAAGGTAGCATGCAGGGGCTGGCAAACCATATGAAATATGCTCTTGCTGCTCAGGGCCAGAAATTTCTATCGATAGCCTGGGTAGCATCCATCTTCCCAAAGTCCACCAAAGGTCAGACACAGCATAACTCAGAAGCTGGTTTGCATTGAATTCTAGTCTGTATTCTGCATGTTTACTGACAATCCCCCCATAGAGTCTGGGTGGCTCTGTGACACTTGCTCAGCCATCCACACACACTCCAGGGAGCTGAGGATGGCTGTCTTGTAAATCTGCTATGGTGAGGAGGTGCTGGTGGAAGCATTGTTTCACAGTCAATAAAAGTGGCCCTGGGGTGCTTGTAAGAACAGCAATCTGCAGCCATTTTCCAAGGAGAACATCCCTGCAGTACTTGGAACGTTATAAGTCAGATTCCTCTACACAATTCAGAGTTTATATTTCAAATAAAACCTAAAATAATAATCTGCCCGGCACGTATTGCAGCATCTAATGGGAAAAGATATGAAGTCACTGGAATGCAATGTGTACACGAGAGCCAGATTTGACTCCAGCAGAGTCAACAAAGCTCACAGAGCGAGCCAGCAACTGATAACACATTCATCATTTATCGCTTTGTATCACCGAGGTGTTTACCTTTTTTTTTTTTTTAAAATGTGCAGTTTGTTTGTAAAAGCCATTAACTGAAACTGGCAGAAGAAACTGGTCACATCCCCGATCCAGCTTAATTAGATCTGCAGATAATTATCTGCTTATTTAAATTTCCTTGTATTACTATATTTATCCGATTGTCAGCTTGCTAAAATGTGCAAATGAGACACTGTTTTGAGCAATTATTTCCCCAAACCTCATGGCACCATATGGCAAATAGATGATGGAAATATTCTCCTCACACAATAGTCAATAATTACTACTCAGTCTGTCAATTCCAATGCTTATAATCCTCAGAACACTGTTTACATTGTCTTTTTATTTCCCATGTAATGTATTCCAGAATTACCCCTGACTAAAGCAACTTTTTTCATTGCAGTATTACAGTCTTGAACAATTAATGTTCAAAGAAGGATGCTTTTGGAGGGGATATTGAAGGAGCTGTGCAGGTTTTGCATCCTGGGTTGTCTTAGGTTGCTACTGTACCTTCCTTCAAGGATAACCCATGCTGGAAAATTAAAGTGGGGTGCTAGAATATCAATCCCACAACTCCACCCTCACTAAGGGGGAACTGGTGGATTTTAACCCGTTGGAGCAATCTGAACATCAAGATGATAATACAGCAGGATGGGAAGTTAAATAGGAAGTAGTTTTAACTGCACAGTATTATGATGCTGCATATCTCTTGTGTTACTTTAAAGTTAGATGAGCAATTTGAGTGCAAGGTAAATAACAAAACGGAATAAAACATACCTCTTTTCTTTATGCATCAATGTCTTTGAAGTTTAGAAGGCTTTTCAAACAAATTAAGCCAGAGCTAGTCATAAACTTAGTTGGCTGATCTCTACATTCAGGAAAACCCAAACAAATAGATCAAAAGAAACTAAAATATAGTTTGTACAAGGATTTCAATCTATTCCTTTACAGATTCCAAATCTGCACAAAGTAGGTCCTGCTTTGATGAACATTTTGGACACTTGCTAGAAACAAAGAGAATTAGATGAAGCCCCTTTTAAGAGGTTGAGTCACTAACATCTGTGCACACTTAAGATCAAAGCAAAGAAAGTAGTTAGCCGAAGGGTAACCCAAAATTGGAAGACAGCAGAAACAAAAGGAAAGACATTAAATCCAGCAGTTCGGTGTAAAAAAAAAAACTACAAGTGAAAGGAAGTGATTTGGCTAGGCAAATGTGATTCACAGTTGAAACAACACCTTGAGGTCAGACAGTGTGTTGTTTAACATTAAATCTGGCTCGCCACTGTAACAATCCATGTTGCTTCTGGCAAAAGGAGTGCAGAGCCACGCATACTCGGAGATAAAAGCTGCACACTAGACAAGGTCATTTGAAAACAAGACTGTGTGAGTGACTCCTTGGATCACGAAGGAGCACGGACTGTATGTGAATTGTGACTGTTCTTACAAGGCACAGGATGAGAAACTGATTAGCAAACACCGGCTACAATGATTACACAAGCTGGAAAACAAAAGGCAGGCACGGTTCAGTGGTTAATCTCAAATGGAAATTCATTATGTTCTGTGTGAGAACTACGAAACCAAACTTGCTCCCATCTAATTTGGTTGAATTAATAACCCATGTCCACATCTATTGAACTGGGTAAATGATGGCTTTGTAAATTGCGAGTCCTAACACAGCAGAAGAGGGAAGGGAAAGGAGAGGCAGGTGAAAGCTAAGCGGGTGATGCTCATCAACCATCATCTGACAGCTGAACAGATAGCGATGGCTGTTTCTGCCACCGCATACAACACACTCACAGTCATTCTTGTTTTCCTCCTGCCAAATATCCCCAGAGAGGAGATACAGAGAGTCCTTTAAGAGCCCCTGTTAGGAGTTCTCCCATCTTCAGGTCAAGCCCAATCCTAATGTACAGTACTAGACAGAACAAATCCCCGACAGTAAACAGGTGCTGGATGGATGCAGGTTCTCAATAAGCTTTTGCCCTTTACTTGGCTTTGAGACGTTCTTGACAGAGTATATCGTTTCTTTTTTCCACCCTTAGGCCACAAAACTTATCCAGAGTTTTACACAAACCTTGGGCATTTTATGTTTGTGCAATCTTTAAAAACAAATAGATTATTTTTCTTCCTTGTAGTAAAATATTCCACAATAAAACAATTCTTTCTGTATTTTTTATGTGAGATAAATGACACAATCTGCAATGCAAACAATCCTCTGCAGTAATGCTGAGTGTAAAGAAAAAGAGAAGCAGGGGGTTAGCTCCAAAATTAGCACTTTTATTTCAATCGTTGGGGTCAGGGATGTAGAATTTGTGTTTCAGTACACATGGTTATCCACAAGGCGTATGTCCGAAATCTTTCCCAGTTGTAAAGCTGATTCAGTAATTGGTGCGTGTCCTCCCAGCCCACTCCCCACCCCCCACCCTTTTTGGTATAAATTCAACATTTGTGCTGACAAGATCACTACTTCTCCATTTTTTTTTAATCAACATGTTTTTATTTTTTTATTTTTTATACAAAAAACTCTTTACTTCTACACATGTAATGTCACCCAGATTTTTATTTTTTTCCACTTTGTAAATAAATTTGGGAAATAACTTTTTTCTTGTTTTTGTCATCATGAAAAGATAAAAACATGCAAAAAACTTGAATTTGTAGTCCAAATTATACATTTACAAGTTTGGAACTTTTTGCACTTCTTCATAATACTACATCAAAAAGAAAAAGGAAAAAACATTATGTACACACATCTTTTTACAGTGAAGTAAAACTTGAAAAATATCAGATGACTAAGGCAAATGAAGTGTACATAGATTAGACCAAAACTGTTTTTTGTTTTTTTTTCTGTAAAATACTACATCACTCCAAAAAAAAGAGAAAAAAAAAACAGGGAAAAAGAAAAAAAAATCTGCTACAAAAGTATGATTTATAACTCCTTTTATTTGCAACCAGCTGCATAATTTTAATTTTTTAGTGAGAAACTCTAAAAGTCTAGCATACTGTACAGTGCTGCTCTCAACTGTTTTTCCTCCCAAACAGATGTTTCTTCATTTCTTCCGCTTTGTGATTTACTTAAATAAACTTTAACAAACAGGAGCATTGTGTAACCAAAATAAGAAAGGAAAAAGCATGTAGCATACCAGAGTGTAACATACTTTGTTTGAAATCACTCCAAAAGTCAGTACCATTAAAGCCTTGAACATAAAACTAATCATTTAGATCCAAAAAAATGTACAAAAAGGCACATTATATCCCAGTGCTTCTGTACTGTGAAATTCAAGTGTAACTGAGCGCATTCAATACCGACAATCTAAGTGGGAACATCCCACCAGTGTTCCTCCCACATCCTCCACAACTGGACCACAGCCTATGCTTAAGCTTTCAACAAGCATATGTATGCGTAGACTACAACAATAAGCCTAGGTTGGTTGTTTCCAAAAAAAAATCTGAATCAATGTTTGTGTTTTTTTGTTTTTTGTTGTTTTTTCTGCATCTTTTCAGTCACAGTTCTATCATTCTCTCGGGGAATTTCAGAAGCTGTCCGTGTCCTTCAACGGGAAAACGTTTTTCTTTTTTTTTTATTTATCTATTCTTTTTTCCCCATCTTTTTACCCTTCAAAGTGTGGCTGTTTGTCCTAGTCGTCGCTTCCACCATACATGTCCGCCAGTTTTCTAAAACGCGGGCCCCAGTCGTTGAGATAATCGTAGTCCTGGTCGCCCCCGCTGCTGGATGAGTTGAGCGAGCTCAGGGAGCCGGCTGTGGAGCCGCTGCCCTCGTAATCGAACACTAGCAGGGAGTCGTAGGGAGGAGCAGTGGGGTCATTGTCTGCTGCCTTCAGTCCCTGTGCACAAGGAAATAAAAATCACGGTTAGATGAAAGGATTAAGCACGTGTACTCTCCACACCAGAACTGCCTGTGTCCTTTTCACTCGCTGCTTCACATAAACAGGCTAATCTATCCTAAAACCTGTCAGGGGGTCTCCCTCCACTTGTTCAGAAAATCTTGTTCTTGTCCAGATTAATCAGGCTTTAATGTTCCTGCAAGTTTCCTCTGTGTTTGAGTTGGAATTCTCCTGATGTTTCTAGGATGTTGGATTATCTGCTGCTTGATCGAAAGCCAAGACTGAGCGTGACTGGCAGCATCTCCTCCTCCCTCACTGACCCCGTGACTGAGCCCATGGCTCGTCTTGCACAGACAATGTAACTCTGATACTTTATCATCTGTCATCTAGCTCAAAATACCTTTAATATTTCATATCTACCCAACTGCCATGTAAACCGTAGATGTAAGCACTGAACTCAGTCGAGGCATCTGCGTTTGCCACACATACACATCTTCTTGGGGCTCGTTCTACTGGTGGGGCTGTTTATAGATTGTACTTGACATTCCCAGAAATCCTCATAGCATTAAGAGAGGTCTTTATGGATCGTTATTGATTTCCAGCCTCATTCCCTAACGGGACTTGGAAGATTTGATGGATTGCTAATCTAGGAGCTGAGATGTGCTTTGGCCACAAACCACCTCTGGATCTGGGCCTGGTTGCTGCCTCTTTTCGCTACGACTCAGAACACCCAACAAATAATAAATGAATTAAAACAAGTGGAGCAACACAACGCACAGAAATGAGACCTCAGCTCATCGGGAATTTGTCAAAGATTTATAGTTTCCTCTGCACTGGCCACTGTAGTGCTGAAATGCTCTCAAATAAAAAGATGGATTGAATTAAAATGCCTGGGCACTTAGCCATTATTTTCCACTTGTTAGCTTTCGTTTAGTATTTGCTTAGGGCTGCGGGGCTGATAATTTTGTGGGAAATATGACAGATGGATCGTTCATTGCAATTACAACCATATTAGCTCTGCTGGTAAGAGGCCCCTCTGTATACAACTAAAACCCAACTCACCATTTCATAAGGCTAGTCAATAACGACACCCGGCCTCATTATTTCATTACAACAGGTTCATCCACTGTTGTGGAAACTAAGATAAATCTTAAATGTTAAATGACGTATTGTTCTTACTGTGTGGAGTCTCTGTCCCACACATAACAAAGATATGTAATCAAACCCACTGCCATCTCTATTCAGAGGCCATCTTATCAGGGTCAAAAGGAGCCACAGTGACAAACAATGAATAAAATAATCACCATGTCTTTGTCTCCTGTGTACTGTGCCCCACCTGTGAACGGAGGTCAAGTCAAGTTGGTGCTAATGTATTTAACAGTACCCCCCTCTGTGAGAACAGACCGGGAGGTGACTAATGGTCTTTTGTTTGTCCGGCTGAGGGGCTAAAGTCCTTGTGCTAAATCTAGGCCTGTTTTTTTTTGTTTTGTTTTGCCTAATTTAATTAGTGCCCCAAGCTCTGAGGGAATGTGCACAATTCCGGATGGAGATGAGACATGCTCCCCTCCCCAACCCTCTCCATTGCCCCACTCTTTTGGCAGTGAGCCCTATCAGTTAGGTCAGATTCCAGCTCAATGTGTCTGCTGAAGCTACCATGACTGAGCTTTAGCATCAGTCAAATATAGAACTACAAACATAAGAGCCCCACCTGGTTCCAGTGAGTGTTTTCTGGGTCAGTATGCTCAGAAACCCTCAAAAGTTTTGTGAGCATATTAAAATGAGATGTAAAAACAAGCCAGATGAGGGATGGCGCATGCTGCCAAAGCGCAAAATATTAAATTTCACCACGTATCAGCTGTTACGACAAGTGAATTAGGTGTATTCGCGAGTTACAGTATGAGAAAATGAATAGTGCCCGGGTAAAGAGATCAGGGAGATAGATGGAAGAGCAGCAGAGCTGAAAGAGCAAGCTCTAATCTAAAAACATGGGCCCCATCCAAAAACTTGAAGCGAACTCCATTTGTAATGCTGTGAAACTCTTGTCTCTTGGAGCTTGTGAAAAATATATGACTGCTCTTTTCATTTTACATTCTCCCTTCATGCTGGAGTCAATGATGGCCTCCGGCAAACGAGGACACTGAGCAGTGCATGCTGATAGAAAACCAATGTACTGCTTCTCTCATCTCCCCCTGCTATGCTGATACATCTCTATCTCCACTTTGGCAGAAAGTGGAGAGGAAAACAATTATATCCAAGTGTGTTAGCATCATGCACGTTTTGGAATTTATACAAGTCAGAGCGCATATATGTTCAATTAAAAAAGTTTTGGTCTCTGCAGGGAAAAGATGAAACCAATTCTTATAACTGATTGAAGTCAAAGTATCTTTTCCCCACAATAAGGCAGTCAACACTCCTCCATGTGCAGTCATTTGAGCAAAATAGTTTATTTAGATACAAATTTATTATGAGAAATCCATTCAGCTTGAAAATTAAATTCAAGCTTTCCGACTACACTGATTTTTTCCCCTTCATTCTGGATCTTATTTTGTCGTACAGAAAAGTGATATCGGACCAAATACCTCATTGATGAATTCTCCGATGTCTCCAGGATGGGGTGCTGCTGACCTCATGGGATACTGAGGCTCGGGATGGAGGGGTCGCTCGTCTAGACGACGGATTCCCACCGGCTTGATGGCATCAGGCTCTATCGTGTCTGGCTGCTGGAGCTGACTCAGGTCGTAATCCTGGGGAACACGTAGACAGATGGGACTTAGCAAACCAGCATGACCAGACCCCAAACTGAGTGTGATTATTTAAATAGGTAAACGTATCCTGTGCTATAAAGAGGGAGAAGTAGCTCAGCTTAGGGAAGGGGCAGTTTTAAAGTTTAAATGTAATGAGGAGAGTGAAGGGAAGATGAGGGAAACTTTAATCTTCTTGTCTGTGAAGCACAAGCTTTGACACCCTAACACATATAAGGAATGGGAACTAAGTCTAAGCTGAGGACCACATAGTACACTGCAAAGTGTCTGTACTTGTGCTGTTTGCTGTAGGAAGGATGTGCAGGCAACTGCTTTGCTCTAATCAATGCCCAGACACGGGATGGTGGATATACATAAGCCATTGCTAATCCTATTAACATTACCAAGGCAACCTGAATGGCTTGCAGTTTGTGCAAAGTCATGGGCAGGGAAAGAAGGGAAGAAAGAGTGAAGAGAAAAAGGGAGTTAGGAAGAGAGAAAGAAGCTGCAGTAACGAGAAGAACAGCTAAAGTGACTGACTGGATGATATAAGGGTGACAGCAGATATGATAGAGATAACATTTAAGAATCCGACTGTGTGTCTAATAAGCGTGCATGATGGATCGTCTCTCTTTAAGAGATTTTCTGTAATCCATCCATCTCTAATATCCCACTTCAAAATTGTCTTTGCTCCGTTGTGCATGTACCTTCACACTTTAACCCTCTGAGGAAATAAAAGAAAAAGATGCTAAGGTGCAAACATAAAAGTCAGAATGTATGAAAACTCTGGGACGATGCTTCAACAACCCAAACACAACAAACAGCACACTATACTAAATACTGATATACTCATCATTAATGTGATTAGATGGTGAGTAAAAACATTGCTGAAGCTCGCTGCAGAAATCATCACAAATGATGTGACAAAAAGAAAAAAAAGTCTGATCACAGTTTGGCACTATACAACTAGAACACATAAGCTTGATCCCCATTTATGGCATGCAGTAAAAGCAGCAGAAAGAAAATACAAATGTCACTTTCCATCAACATCTCCAGTTGTGAGGGTTGACGTACACTTATCTAATTAAAATCAATTTCTTCTGATACAATGCATTTAATTTTTTATAACCTGAGAATAGAATAAATGCCATCAATTGTTTATCATTGTATTCTGCTAGTGCATTTAAAAGAAGATTTATGGAACATGGATTTAGTTACACAAACTACAGCAGCAATGCTGCACTATTTTTTTTATCTAAACAAAAGAAACACTAAATTACATTTAAAATAAAAAATCTACATGCACACACAGTACACTGTTTTACATGACCTTAAACAGCCAATCTTTATCAGGACTTTATGTATCACTTAGCTATGATTACAGCCTCTAGTCTGTTTCAAAGTGCAGTTTTTGTATAGAGTTATAACATGGAACTAAGCAGATAAATGTCAGCACAAATACACTGAACTATGAAGGGACTGCCTCTGGAGCTGACAAAAATAATATCACTCTTCCCAACTTACAATCTGTTGTGATAAAGTTACCCATCTTGTGCTGTCGAGTTCATGACCCTTTCACTGGTGGTCACCTGAATAATCGTAAATAGCAATTTAATGTTTTTTTCTGTTCACCTTGTGTCTGATAGTTTTAGATTAGCAGTGTTGGCTCTTTTAACATCCACCCTTTTGATTAATATCTGATAACTAAATGCATTTTGGGCTCTCTCTCTTTGTTTGATGCCATGGTGGTTGACCTTGCAGCCGAATGCATGGCATTAATGGTATCAGTGAAAGCTCCACTGACGTCCCTAATCTTTACTTTGAACACAAGAACTGAAGCACCTTGAAATAAGCCACCGATGCAATGGAACCAATGCAGATTGTGAAAAACAAGTTAAACTCTAAATGTAAAAGCTATTCTCAGTTTAAATTCAATGTTTCAATAATTATTACATTATTTGAGTTAAGCAAAATAATGTTGGCTAGCTTAACCAATTGTGATCACAAGACTATGAAATAAAACAAGCTATAATCCTAATGGCAATGAAAAATGTTAAGCTTAAATGGTTTCCTGACATGAAATATGACATTTAGAGGATCATTTCGGTTTACTTTAATTAGTTTGGGCATCATTTATATTAGGAATAATACAACTCTGGAATCATAAATGGACAATATTGCTAAGCGGGACAAAATTCCAGAAGCAACTGGTTAACTTATCAGTTTCCAAAGGAAGAGTCAAAAATAATTAAATCCAATGCTAAAGCCCCGTTTACAGAGTGACATCATTCACCTTTCACCAACATGCTTAGATGAGAGCACAACATTTGAAGCCTATCCGCATTACAGATCACTTGCACTGAGGCTGATTCATAATACATCTTAAATAAATAGTTTAAAGGGTTCTGATAAGATCTCATTTCTTTTGCAGAGCACTAGATGAAAAGATTGCTTCGATTCTCGTGTGTATCTGTGTAGTTAATTGATGGATCCAAAAGTTTGCTTCCTTATTATGAAGACTGCTCTTTGGTAAGTTCTTTCCTTTTTATTCCCAGGGTCAGATTTTAAGTTTTTAGTGTGGACATGTTGTAAGAACAACAACATGTACTCATTTAGCTCTCGGTGAGTGGTCTAAAAAGTGTATTTCTCTCCTTTTTGAATTATTCCCAAACTTTTGGATGTAGTTTTGGTAAGCATTTTACTTTGGGTCATTTTTTTTTAAACGCCTTAATCATCAAAAGTGCAAAATGTAACTGCTGTGATGTAATAGCAGCTTATAAGCCTCTGAGATCTCATTTGACACAATGAGTTAACCTCTATTTGTAGTAACAAAAACATCTGCACAACAGGTTGCATCTGTTTCACTTTCTGCGTCAGATTGAAAAAAAAAACAAATCATAACCTGTTTCTAAGAATGCCTCGAGGGCCAGCCTGTCAAAAGTAAATATGATTTGAATAATTCTGGGGCAATTTGAAGAAGCAAGAGACACATCTCAGTGTTGCTTTTTTTCCCTTTTATATATACAAAGGGTAATCTGTGTGCAGGGGCTTCTAAATTTACTATTATTCTGCATTATTTTCTTGCCCTGTTCTAGGGGACTGCAAGCTCATCTGCTGTCTGCCTCTGATGAAATGAGGGTATCATAAACCAATACAAACCCAGGCAACAACAGCAGCAACTAAAATCATATAGTCTGAAAGCATCCAGTGGTCTGACACTTCAATTTCCTCCCCGGCGGGACATAAGAAGAACAGAGGTGAGTATCATAAAGACCTTATTGCCAAAAAAAGTATTGTCAATTTAAAAAATATATATTTAAATCAGACTCTTTCTGCGTATGATTTTAAAGATAAGACCATTTCCTCCTGCCCCCCTCCCCTTATCTGCGTCATTCAAAATGGAAGCTTGTTTTCCTCCTAAAAATCGCTGGCCCTGCTGGTATGCCTAAGAGGTGCTATAGCATGCAACAGTTTGCTTTTCAACATGTTCTGGTCCACGGGTTTGTGCTCTTCTGTGTGAGAGTGAGGATGTTAACATACAAATGGGTGCTCTCCCTCTTGCCTAATCACTGGCAGATGTGTAATGGCTTTCCAGTCATATTGTTACCTTAGACAGGGCTTCATTATTGTGCCACAGCAGATGTTTATCTCCACATGACATCGGCTCACCAATTACACATCTCTGAGGCTAATTTGCCACTGTGTTGGGTCAGATAGGGGTCTATTCCGCACATTTCGGTTATGCCTAAACCACCAAAGCACCTGATCCAGCAGCAAAAAGATGGCCCATCCTGTATCTGTGCATTACTGCTTCTTTAAATGAAATGTTTCCATTCTGTTAACAAGGGGTTATTAGGACAATTGGAATTCTGTGTGTGCGGGAGGATGCATTATTGATGCCTGTGGCACTCGTATTTCTTTTGTCTGTGTGCACATTGGGGCTGTGAAGCAAAGAACTGTTCCAGTTGAGGAAGCATTTCCAATATTTTCAGAACAAAGTGGATCAAAATGTGTTCGCCTTATTGATCCCAGCTTTCGATTTCCAGCTTTCTTAGAGAGTGGAGAGAAAAAAAGGCACCACCTCCAATTTTCAATAAAAATCGTACTCTTCATCGTGAATGAGTCAGTAATTTTTTTTTCAAAGCAGCATTATGAGCAGAACCAACACCAGAAAGAAACATTGGAAATATATGTACCGTTGGGGAAAGAGAAAAAAAAATCAACTAGCTCTCTTTGTCCTTATGTTGCTTCAGTCAAACTGCTTTCATGCTGAATAGATGTGACCTGAATAATCCTCTCCTACAAAGACCACACACTCACCTTTTGTCACCTCTTCAAAAGGCATTGTGCTGCTTTGTGAAGTGCATGACAGTGTGTTCTTCCATGAAGAAATATAAAAATGTAACCTAAGAAATACATTTATATGGAATATTCTCTTGCATCAACTGCATAACAAGAAAATATTCAGGAAGTTTGGTTTAAAAAAAAAAAGACATTTTACTGGTACTATGTCATGGACACATTTTTACCTGCATTAAAACAAATCGCAAGGTTGGATAGGTTTCGTGTAACTGGTGAAATGCCCTGGTCTTTCATTTACTCTTGACTTAACAGAGAGATAAACTCCAATACAAAATACAAAGTCCTTGATTTCAAATTGCAATCATTTTTTTATTTCAATAAATACAAATAAAGAAAAAAATCCTGAAATTATGCTTTCAATATATAGTTTTCTTCTAAATTAAGCTTGTGTGGGTTTTTATCAGATATGCTTAACGCCACTATGCTAAATGACCATCTGCCCCTTCAGTGCCATCAGTTTACAAGTCTAAGTTCTTTTACGTTCTGACTGGAGCTTCAAACTAAATAGAGAAAAGTCAAAGCCAAAGTCCTACTTTTAGGGGTAATTATGCTAATGTAGGATACGATCACTTAATGGTGAAGTGAAATAACATCTGATGTAACAAAAAAGGTTTTAAGACTTCAATATATCCCCAGAACATCGTGTTCCACTTATGATTCTTACCTGATCCTCCTCTCCTCCACCTTCCTCATCATACTTGAGGATGTTGTCTCTTACATCATCCTCAGGATCGATAAGAAGCTGTTTGGCCTGACGCTCTTTATCACGGCGCTTCATCCACACAACAAACATGAGCACGAGAACTGATTGACATAAAAAAAGAGAGAGATTTCTTGTATTATAACAAGTAATAAAATAAAAAAAATAGAATACCGACTGGCAGATTTGCATTGGAAAGTAATCCGATCTGATGTTTTAGAGGTTGGATGTAGGCCTGATCATGGCTGTCTTTGGTAATCCTACAGTAATCTAGTGATATCTCGGATAGCTGTCTATATAATCCCCATGTGCACTCGTGTGATGTACTGTTTGAGAGACATGCATGCAGACACTCACTGAGGAGAATGATGATGCAGAGGAGAATGGATATGATGGCGCCTGTGCCCAGACCAGCAGCCATGATGTGCTGCTGATCAGTGCAGTCTCCATTACTGTCACACTGGCACACTTTAATTCTCAGGTAGGAGGTGTTGGACATGGGCAGGTTGCCTGAGTCGGTGATTATGATGGGGATCTCATAGATTCCACTTTCAAGGAAGCCAATCCTCAGGCTCACCTGAGCATAGTCACCTGGGAAATGAAGAGAAAGAGTTAGAGACCTGAGGTGGATATTTGTCAGAAGAAATATAGAGTATTTGAAGTATTTTGAAAGGTGGATTTAAGACATGAAATAACTTTAATATAAAACGTGTTTCTCTTGCAGAGAAGTTTTTCACATGGGGATTAAATCTAAGCTCTCAGAAAAGTCGCTTGTATAGTTGGTGTTCACAGAGTGATTACATTCCTATTATCACAAATACATAGAATAAATTGCTACCTGGAAGATGCATCAGTACATCTAATCCAAAACATGGTTGGATTTGGGGCTTTAAAATCTGAATACCTTTTCATAATGCTGCTTAGGCTAAATTCCCAGTTGCGATAAGCCAAATGCCATTATCCTATTAAGATGTATTCACTGTGTTTCAACCCACTAGCTAATAGCTAAAAGACAAATGACTTCTACCAATCTCATGATTTTATTACAAATTATCATAAATAATTTATGACTGATGAATTTAATAGATTGCTGTGATGTTTGTTTTAGCTTTAAAATTAGCTGTGTGTGATATTTAAAACCAGATTTACTCAGATTGAGCATATTTCAGTCTAACAGTCCTGATAGCTACACAACAACCTGCTGATATTTAGGGTATTGTTTTATATGTCCAAAATGTTATAATACTTTTTCAAGGGGATCATATGAATTTTTATTATTAAAAAAAAAGACAAACGTCTCCATTTTCACTTCAGGGTAACAGAATTCAACTTGAGCAAGCAAAGGCCAAAAAGCTGAATCATCATCCCTGACATTTCATTTTGGCAACTGCAATATGAAGATTAGCTTAATCTCATTAGTCCAGGCTTTTGATACAGGACAAATGGCTCTGTATGAATCTGACGAAGGTTTAATAATATTAAATCCTGTTCTGTATCTCACCACTGAGTCTCGTTATGGTCCAGTTCCTCCTAACGTCAGAGGGCCTGTGGGCCAATTCAAAAGCAAAGGGCCCGGCATTTGGGTTTAGATCTCCGTCAAGTGCAGTGATGTTGATGGCGTTCGGCTCTGGCTTTTCACATATATTTGTCTCCTGAGGAGACACCTTGGGTGCATTGTCATTGATATCCAGCAGGTAGATCTGAAGAGTGCCTGTGCCACTTGCTGGTGGCACACCTGCATAGATCATAAAATGACACACACACACATTCAGCACATACATATTTATGAGAAAAAAGATTTCTAAAAATTTACATATGGAAAAGAAATGTATGTTACAGAAATGGCATCTCTCATTCTGCCATCATTATGCAGTCAATGGAGAAAAGTAAAGTATGGAGTTCATTCTTTGGGTCTCTAAATAGCTATTTACTCTAGTGGGAGAAGTCTCATACAAAGTGCATACTGATCTGAGCATCTAATCTCAAATGAGGGGTAGACTGAAAGAGTTAGATATCAGTACATTTGTGGTGTGTGTGTGTTCCTGAAGAAGGTCTTCCTGATGAAGGACACGGACTGGGAATACTAAAGCAGACAAACAGAGCCCACTGTCGTTCCTCTCAGTCTCCTCTATGTATTCACTCAGCTAAGAGGCTTTTTTTATCATTCAGGCCACGCTCAAAGGAGCTAGTCATCCAATCCTGACCCATTAATGCTGAGAAACCTCTTTATTGGTAGAGTTTTTAAGCCTATTGGCCTCAGCTATGCCCCATAGAACAGGGTAAACCTGAACAGAGGTAAATCCCGCCAGTGTAGAGAGAAGGTGAAAACATCCACATGCTGACTGGTTCTGGGATTACTAGCACATTAACCTTCAACTAAGGTGGTCAACATTCCAGACACACCAAGTGCCAGGCACAGGGTTGTCCTTCATACTTGGAGGATAATGTTGTGGCTGTAAATCAGACTTATTCTTCTACAGATATGGCACATTTACACATTTCTGCAATGCCTTAGGGGGAGACTGTCCAAAAGTGGTCAAAGGAAGCTATGTGTATAAACTTTTTTGTCATTTGTCTTTTTTCTTATTATTTTTCCCTTTTAAAAGGGACTACTAATAATGCCCTGAGAAGGTGCTTGCATAATGGTGCCTGGCTAAAGTCATACATTTAATCAAAGAGACTCAACAAAATATTTGTGGCAACTGCTCTACAATATACAGGCTTACATACCGCTGTCAGAGGCCAGGAATGTGGCATTGTAAAAGCTGTTCCTCACATAGGTAGACTCTCGGTCCAAAATAGCAATTGTTGTGATCCGACCAGTGTTGGGGTCAATCCTTAGCCAGTTGGCTGGATCTGAGAGTTTGGAGTATCTAATACATGGAAACAAAAACAAACATTATTTCCTTTTCTATGTCATTGATGCAAAGTAAAATTTTAGAAGGTTCGGTTTTGTTTTGTGCAGTAGAAAAATATAGAAAAATGTTGTCATCATTTCCAGTTTGGCAATAATCTGTGCTAAAGTGCTTTATTTGTTTACACAGAATAAATATTTCAGACATCATGCATTTTACATAATTATTCAGACTTTTGAGAGCATCCTCACTGGGGACACTAAACACGCTGCTTCTTATCAGTCTCAAATTAATTTGTAGGACAAACTGTAGAATTACAAAGCTAGATTTTTTTCTTACATACTATTTCCAACTAGATAAACACTTCTAAAGCCAAACAGTTACCATATAAGGGGTATAAGAATAGAAGATTTAAAATACTGGATATCAGAGATATCTGAACCAGAGCACACCCTGTACACGCCTTCTAATGCCTTCAGAGAGGCGATATAACATACCTCGGATCCACACTAACCGTTATTCAATGTCTTTTATCCCTTCTGCTGTTAAGCTGCTCAATTTGGACTGACTCGTTTTAATGATGTTTTATCATATTTATTGCTTTATTTTTCTCACTTCAGACTTATTTATCATCGACATGTATACATATATTTGCTTATTTTATCATGTGTTATGGATGTATGTATGTATGGCTGAGAAGTTACAAATGAATTGCCCCTAGGGGATAAATAAAGTTTTCTGATTCTGAACAGGAGTTATTGTAGTCCAACAGTTCAGAGAAGAACTGTTATGTAACATCAAACCTTAACGTCACAGTGAGTAAAACACCACTTTAATTAGACCTATATACATCTGCTTTTAGTTTAATATGCAGCAGACATTTAAGGAAGTGAAGCTGCTTTTAAGACTGTTAATTCTTCTGGGTTTCCATATCTATGCACTTAAGCCTTTTGAAGATGTGCAACATTTCAACCAGGTTTTTTTTCCCTTGTAAAACCCACCTGATGGTTTGCTGCATGAAACGATCAGGATCCTGTGCAGTGAAGGTGGTCAGAGATGACTCGGGCATCATCCCCTCCTCCAATTTAATGGTTTTGGGGTTGGGATCAAAGTAGGGACTCTCATTGACATCGATCACACTGATGGAAACGGTAGCAGTGGACTGTCTTGGAGAGTGGATGCCTCTAGGCAGAGGATCTTCATTCCTTGCTTCCACTGTCAGTACATAGATTCTACCGCTTTCATAGTCAATAGGCTGGAAAGGAATGAAAGAGTATACACAGTGACTGATACATAAAAATGCAAAGTACAAAGAAGAACCTAATATTTTTTTTGGCTGCCAGGCTTATCAATTCAATTCAGCTTTATTTGTATAGCGCCACTTAACAACGTCATCTCAGGGCACTTTACAGACACATCAATTTGAGTCAATTTATAATAAAAAACCTAGCTAAGGAAAACAGATTGCATTAAATCTTGAATTCTATACAGTCACCCATTCTGAGCATCCATGAGGCGACAGTGGAAAATAAAACTCCCTTTTAACAGGAAGGCAAAATGTCTGGCAGAACCCATCTGTGCTGGTGAACTCAAAAATACACTGCATAAGAACTACCGTAATAATATAGTTGTGCAATCAATTCATTTTCTAGTTGCCTGAATTGTTCAAGTTTTGTTTAGAAAAAAATATATAAAATGTTAACGTTGTGTTTTATTACTCCAGTTCATTTTAATTCTGTTTTTCAACCATTTTCTACCACGATAAAAATCAATTTAGCAGCTACCTGAGCTATGCATATGGATTAAGTGTGAAGTGTGCAGAACAAACCTTACCTTGACGACTGTAACCAGGCCCTCATTAGTGGTCGGATCAGTGGGTACTGAAAACCTGCCAGTGGGGTCGCCCCCGGTGATTTTGTAGACTGCATTCCATGCTGGAGTGTTGGGCTGGTCTTTGTCAGTCACCGTCAGGTTAGCCACAATAATATTCACGCGGTTCTCAGGCACCTCGCCGAAAAACTGCATGAATAAACCATGAACAAGTGGGGCAGCGAGCCGTTAGTGATACTGCAGTGGCAGCAGAAAAATACACCAAACCCAGCTTCACACAGCACAGCAAGACCAATCTTGAGTAAATAGACATCTAAGGTAACTTATCATATCGTCATGGTCATCTCATTCCCTGTGCTCCCCTGATAGCACTACAGTAGCATTACAAATTTCAGTGATTCGTGAGCACAGTAAGTGCTTCTTTCATTCAGGCAGACGTCCCCATAGTTGCATGTGTCAACATTTGGAGGGGATATAACACTTTACGCATGACTGACGCCACGTACATCTGAATGGCTTCAGAAATGCAAGGCAAGCAGAAATAGGTAAGTGAGCAGGACTAGTGGTTGAGTGCACATATCCACACTAAGGTGAAATGGGGGTCCTTGTGAGGCTGTTGTTATGCTAAGACTACTGTGTGTTAGCATCTCAGATAATAGCTTGTATCTTACCGTCTCAGCAGTAAACTCAGGTGGATTGTCATTAATATCACTGACTCTGATGACAGCAGTGGCGGTGTTGGAAAGGCCGTACATAGGGTTACCCTCCATGTCTGTGGCCTGGATGATCAATGTGTACTGAGGCACTTTCTAGCAGAGGGGGGTGGAAAGGGGAGAACATTTAATGACATCAAAAAATACATTTAGAACACAATATAAGTTTAATTAACCATGCCTGACCCTCCTATTTATGATAGTAAACAGTAAGCTTTCCTTTTCTTTCTTTCTTTGTTTGTTTTGTTGGTAA
This sequence comes from Pseudomugil gertrudae, assembly GCA_037177535.1. Classification (NCBI taxonomy): domain Eukaryota; kingdom Metazoa; phylum Chordata; class Actinopteri; order Atheriniformes; family Pseudomugilidae; genus Pseudomugil; species Pseudomugil gertrudae. The sequence continues at coordinate 13,561,070 of JBAMHV010000008.1, forward strand.
ACATCTGATTAGTTCCTTATGGGTTTATTTAAGATTGTGTGGATGATGGAAAAGTGTATCTCTTCAATGAACACTATCATGGAGCAGAAAAATGACTCTCTACACATTAAAAACCGCTCAGGTGATGGACCAGTTGCTAGGTAATGAGAGTCGGGCAAATTACTTTCATGGTGGCAACTGGAGAACATAAAACGGTGGCCCCAGGGCGGAAGTGATTGAACAGCCACCTCATCCAAATTGCCCTCACTAGAATTGAACCAACGAGCTCCAGCTGTATATCTCATTTTATATATTTTCTCAAACAGTCATGCAATGCCAATTAAAGCAAAAGAGTGCTAACTTTTACAGCATGGGAAATAGAGTGAAAGAAGATACAAAAAAGAAAAAGTAGTGTGGGGCGGGGGGGTGCAGAGAAAGTGAGAATGGAGGAAAATAAACATTTAGCTGCTCACTGATGCACACTGCCTCCTTGTAAGACTAAATAAGTGTGAAACAGCCAAGTCCACTTCTACTTCTCATTTAGTTGGCAATAAGGAAAATTTACTTCGGCTCATTAGATGTCAGACAGTTTAAAAATTAGCAATGAAAGTCAAGCTGTTATCATAATTTTAAAAACCCACAGTCCGTTTATGTAAACATGGAAAAAGACATGCTGTTATGGAGCAGGAAGTAAATGCAGGAGGAGAAATTATCTAATGGATGGCCTTGTTAAGGAACGTCAGATAAACTACAGCACACAAAAATGTGACCTTGAAGTCAACAAAAGATTGGGAAGGTGGAGGTGGGGGTGGGGTGGTTTGAATACCTCTCTGTCCAGGCCGGCTGCCACGGTGATGATGTCTCCAGTTTTATTGTTAATAGTGAACATATTGGAAGTTGGACTCTCGGGATTCTGAGACAGGATCTTGTAACGCAGCATGCCGTTTGCAGTTTTGGGGTCATCTTTGTCGATAGATGTTACATGCATAATAAACGTTCCTTGAGAATAAAAAAAAAAAAAAACGACAACAATGCAGTCAACTATCTTTTGCTTATTTTACCAGAAATACAAACCAATGAATTAATTATTGCTCCACTGAACACTGTTGGATTTATAGCTTTGTAATCCTGCATTATTCTTCTCGACCTTAAAATACCATGGGATGCTTTACAGCAGCAGATACAATATTAACTGGAATGACATCAGCACTCTTTGATCTGTCAACATTAAGGCAACATGTGGAGTTGGAGACTTTGGTGGGGCAAAAAAAAAACAATTTTATGGAGTAGCTTACCTGGCTTGGAACCCTCTGCAACAGTGCCATTCCAGATCTGGTGTGTAAACTCGGGTCTGTTGTCATTCATGTCGATCACATTGATCACAATGTCAATAGGGTTTTCAACCTGGTTGCCGTTCAGGTCTACTGCATGAGCTCTCAGCTGGAGGAAAACACAAACACATGTGGGCTGCTGAACTGTTCAAGCAAGGGTTAGTCTCAGCTGTGAAAACAATGTATTGGAGCAAACCACAAACCACTCACTCCCCGTCACCCATTACATTTCTGTGATAATCAACCCGGCAAGCTGTCACTAGCAATCTTTAACTTTGTAAGAAGAGACCCGAGAAGGCTCCTAAAAGGCTATTTATTCTGACCAGCAGCGCTAAGGGAGGATTCGGTTTTTACAAAGAACACATTTTTTCTCCTTTGCTATCTCAGCAAGTACATGCTACAAGATAAATAATTATTAGATGTTGCAAGATACTCGTCACAGAATGGATAACACAAAAATTTTGTCAATTTTTTATACACACCTCTTGTAACAGATACAATCTGGGGTGATTTATATCTCTTTATATTTATCATTGTCCAAGTTATTCTTTTGTTTCACAAGAAAAAGGTTCATTGCCTGCATCTTTTCCCAGCTTTAGTGCATTTATCCCAGCTAACTGCAAGCTGAATTCTGCTTCACTAATATAGATTCAATACAATACCATCTTCTCAAACAAGATTAATTACAGCTGATAAAAAATAAAAAGCTAGAAAATGACAAAGCAGTTACACCATGCTGTTTGTCCCTATGTTTTGGTTTAATTAAATTGCACATGACATATTATTTGTGTACAGAAAAATGATAAAGAAATTATTTGTGAGCTGTTCTATTGTTTTTAATTCTCACAAATCTTCTACAGAACAAGTTGTACCAACTGCAGATGCAAAAAACTTTGTGACCTTCTAGCTTGGATAATAATGGTGAAGAATGTCGTTTCATTTCAACTTGTTTCAGTTTGTGTAAAAGCCCACTTTTTAAAGACCCTTTTCACAGAATGGGGGAAATCCACTAATGAAAAAAGCAGCTCTGAAACTAAAGGTTAAGATGATGTATCCAACACACATTTCATGTAAAAATCCTTCAAATTCTCAGACGGATAAGTCAGATTTTCTTGGAGACTCAGGTCTTTATCAAGTCTAAGGATACTGTTTAGGCTACACATGACCCTCAAGTGCAAACCAACTGGCAGGAATTTACAGCACTGCTGGGAAGAACATTTTTCTTTTCATTAAGGAGACAGCATAACAATTTGCAGGTCAAAAAGAAATTATGAAAAAAGGTTTTTTTTGTTAAATGTTTTGTCCAACTTACGTGGAAGTTGTTAATGTGCTCTCGGTCAAGGGGCTTGTTGACAGATAGTTCTCCAGAAATGGGGTCGATCATGAAGATTCCAGTAGGAGGCTGGTCAGCACCAGGGCCTGTCACGCTGTATCTTAGAGACCGGTTTTTGTCATGATCTGAACGGATCTGTGGATGCAGAGATTTGAAATGATGGTTCAGGCTATTAGTATTTAACTTTCACTATATTCAAAACTTTTTTTTTTTATTAAAGTAAGAATTTATTTAGCTGTTTCAGCAGAGTTTAAAATTAACTCACTGTATGTGCACAGAAGTAACTGAGTGTCTACATAATATTGAAGTTCTGTCATGGCTCGACTGTATATCCTGTTTGCCATGTAAGCTAAGACCATCTGTGCTTACACACATGATCCATTCTGAGCAAACAGACCATTTCCTCTGCTTGATGTCACCTTCTAAAGCCTAGAATCATCCATTTGAAAATGGCCAGATTAAGAATAAAAAGTACATATGGCAAGCACAGGATTTAACAGTGTGTGAGGAAGTAAGCTTAATGTGCTGTAAAGGGATCTTCTTCTTCTTAACTGTTCCAAGCTATGCTTGTCCTGTCAGCCACCCACACCTTGCCCTGACCACAGAATTGCTGCAAAGAAATTCAGAAGTACCCATCTTTGAACTCTGAAAAGAGGAGAATGATATCTAAACTGTCAACCAAGGAACCGTTATGCTCGTGAGCACTTCAGATTCCTCGCTGCTTCCAAGCAATGCCAGGTTGGATGAGTACACACTGCCCATGAACCAAAAGATAAATATTAGAGAAAGAAGAAGAAAAAAGCAATAAGCTTTAGAAAAGTGCCATAATATGAGACATGTTATTCATCTCATGTGAGTACTCTCTGACATTGAGCTCAGAGCATGTGGAAACTTGTAATATCAAGAAAAAAGTGCTAACTTTGAAGCTGGGAACTTGTGAGTGGGTGGGGTGTGTGTGTGTGTGTGTGTGTGTGTGTGTGTGTGTGTGTGTGTGTGTGTGTGTGTGTGTGTGTGTGTGT
>JBAMHV010000008.1:13564831-13611445 GCA_037177535.1 Pseudomugil gertrudae
GTGTGTGTGTGTGTGTGTGTGTGTGTGTGTGTGTGTGTGTGTGTGTGTGTGTGTGTGTGCGTGTGTGTGTGTGTGTGCAATCGAGTCAAATACATTACCCGAACAAGTTCTTGTGGGAATGGGCCTCGTGAGTTCTCTGGGACATTGATTGGGGGGATGACCCAGTCTCTCTTCATGCGTTTCAGTTGGCTGTCCATGTTTCGTGACGGAAACACGATTTCATTTGAATCCTTGGACATGACTGGAGGGGCAGCAGCTTCCTGGACCTGACCAAACCAAATGATTTAGTGATCACACCAACACTGTAATGTATAGACATTTTTAAAGACCCAGGAGGCAAAAGTGTGATCATGGCTGTTCTGATCTGCAGGTTGATTTGCCATAGCCCGAAATATCAAAAGTTTCACTTTACTGTGGCATTCTTATTGACTCTGGTACTCTGTTAAAATCACTTTTAACAACACCATGACATTTATGATTTAAAAACAACCACAGGATGAAATAGTGTGTGATGAATACACTCAGGACAAGTCGTGATTATTCTTCACATTCGTAAACTTTAGTTAAGATTTCTCAATTTATTCGCTTTCAAGAGCCACTTGGGGCACGTTGTGGCATTTGCAGCGTAATTTGTTTGATGTGTTTATTAAGCTCATCAGCAAAAGGTAGGACTAAATAAACAATACAGCTACATCACTGCTAAACAATGTCGAATCAGCACTGACATGGTTAGCACTATAGCATGTAAATGTTACCTGCGTCAATAAAATCTCAACCATCCTTCAAAGACAGACACCACATGTTGGTAATGATCTTTAACCATAATGTTGTTGACAATAAATGATAAAACAGGCTGCCATTTCCTAATTTTATTTAATATTTACTTTAAATGTCTGTTCAATCAAACAACTTTTTTCTTTTCCAATCGTCTTTGTAGCTTAAAATACACTCAGCACACATGTGACCGTATGCTTTGAAACACTTCTATATCACAGCTGTGACAGTCACACAGCTCCAGCACTGGTTTACTTTAAATGGCAGACCTCTTCTTATGTCCTGATAAAATACACCCATACAGATAGACCAGCTTCCATAATGGATCTGCCATTCTCCCTCAGCTATAATGAATGAGATTTGAAACAAAGGAGGATGGTACCTGAAAGCCAGACACTAAACGCGCAGATGGCTTAAACTGGCTATGCAGCTCCAGAGACCGAAGAGACTGAAGTACTGCCAGAGAAAGTTAAAATAACCTTGAACAAAACAAGGCAGGAAGGAAAAAGGGGCAAAAAATACTATGCAAATTTTTCAATGTCAATAACAAAATAGAAATTTAGTTTTCAGTCGTTTGAGCCACGCGTTGCTTGCAAATATCTGAACATAGCTTGTTGGGTAGCCGTATCCTACAAAGTACTACAAAGTGACTTATGCCAATACAGAAATTAATTACCACTTCTTCACCTTATAACACGACCCATATCCCCCACTCCTCCTCCTTCAACATCTGGGAGCTGTCGCTGAGCCTCCACTAATCATGTTTGAAATCCGATTATACTGCTTTCACACACTGAAAATGCAGAGAGGCATGCGAATAGATAGTGAAGGAGCATGCCTCAGAAATATCTATTACCCTATTAAAATGGCTGCAAGTAAGACCAGTAATTATTTGCAACTTGTGTCTGGAATGATGAATGGCATGGTGGGTTCCTACGGCCCAATACAAATCCATCTCTGGTACGCTGGAGGTCTACACCCATCCACACACTGCGAGCACTCTCCATCTTCAGACTTGGAGTCTACTTCAGAGTAACGGAGAGTGTTACGCTGAGTGATGGCCTGAGTGTTTGGGAGAGTGTAGGAAGGATTACATGTGTGCATTTGCCCTTTTGGAAACGAAAAAGAAATCCTTCTTTAAGATCCTGAAATGGTCTGTCCTCTCAGATTGCGCTGCAGCTGAAGTTCTAATAGAGATGGAGATAGTGGGCAAGGAGATACGCGCTCATATTAATGAGGATATTGTTTGGCTGTCATTGATTAAAATCTTTCCCAAGGCTGGTGCATTAATGGTGCTATTAAAAAAATACAATTGCTGATGTGATTAAGAGATGCGTGATGATTCATGACAATAATTGTGCTGTGGGGGAAGATAACCGCTCATGACCTCATAAACATGCAGGATGCGAAGAAGTCAATCCCTGATTTCATTATGAACAAATCAGGGCAAATCAAACAGCTCTCAACAGATACAGACTGGAGTTTAGTTAATCTTGTGTATACACACAGTGCCCATATGTAAGGATCCTGTATCTCTCTGACTTGGAAAAAAACAAAAAGATTCAGCAAGTCTTTATTTACCTATGGATACATTTATCTTTGACCAACACTCAACAGTGAGTAATAGTATCATTAAAATCACATAATACTGGCAGGATTTCCTATAGTAAATGACTGTCAGTGGCTAATGGCATTTTGCGAAGCCATGATATCATTACCCTCAAGACGTTTAATTTCACTTCTCCATCTGCAGCACTGACACAGAACCGTCAGTAAAAACCTTTAATCAGCATCCACATTAAATATTTGTGCCCACCTTTCCTGATATTTTCTTCTGTACTGAACATCTCAAAACAAATCTGTGACAATTTGTTTAAGTACATTAAAGAGATTAACAAAAAGCACATTGGTCTTTGTAAAACAATCACGATTTTTGCCCATGGGGGAGATAAAGACAGCAGAAAGCTAATGATTTAAGATCTTGCAGCAATAATTACTAGCATATGCACAGAAAGGCTTACTTTAAACCCACACATAAAGGGTTGGAATATAAAGACAGCTGAAAATAGCAAATCAGTAAGTGCAAGGTAGTCCCTGTGAGTTTAAAGCTACAGGTATCATCTAATTGAGCAGTCACTGTCTTTAACTGACATTTAACTTCTACAAAATGAGTGTCTTTATTCCTCCTTGTCATTTCCCAGTTACAAACCAGGAAGGCAGGACATGTGCAGTGTTTTTTCATTTTTATTTTTAGTGGACTTCCTCTGATTCTGAGCCAGCTACAATGATTAACATGTGGCTAAATAATTACAGATAACTGCACAAGGCATCCAGTGGAACTGTTGGAGTGGCTCTGTGAAGGTCACACAGATGCACCTGTCCTCCAAAGTGCTGAAAGAAGTGTGTCCTCCAACCTCAGAGAGTTAAATTTTATTAGGTGCTATTCTGCATCTGCTCCTGCTACCTTCTGATCATGCTGAGCATGTGTGCACACGCTTTGTTAATTCACACAATCATTTTTATTCAACAAGGATGCATCTATTCTCACTGAACACCTGCTACAATTTAGAGTAATAATCCATGAATTATGCCAGTAAGTGGAAGTTATTTGGAGTTAAACAGATTAGTTAACATCTAATGGCAGTAACAGTGAGAGAAAAATAGAAGTCAGAAATGTATTCACCTTTGTAAGAGACGTCAGCTTGACTTGGGTCACCCATTGCTGCTGAGAGGTAGCGTCGCTAGCCTTGATTAGCAAAGGTGCCTCAGAAACTGCGGTGCGCTGAAGAGTCCTGGCAGCATAAACTACTCCGTCGGCCTCTATCCGAAAGTCAGATGGATTACTGCATTCAAACAGTACCAGACCACCGCGACCACAGCTGACAAATCCCACTGCAAGAGAAAGAACCACATAGATTTAAGTTCAAATTATCCCAACAGTGGGAGGGAAAAGGGTTACACAAAGAAGGAAAAAGACAGGCAGCGAGACAGAAGGTCCACGAAGGTTTTCTGATTCTCCTTCTCACTCATACATTATTCACCTCAAGCTGTACCCCAAAGGTATGAGTCAAAACAGGTGCAGCGGAGGAGAAAGATGGAGGGAGAACTTTAGAAAAGAGAAGGGCATTTCTTAAGGGCTATTAAAGACAAAACACAAAAATAAACAAACCCCAAAACAATACAATTAAAAGTCGATCATAAATTAAACTAGTCTAAATCCTTTAGAAAATTATTCTTGGAAAAAATAAATAAATACAGACTTTTTAATGTGAATATTTCTGCTTGAGAAGCCTCATTTCATTTCCATCTAAGGCTATTGCATGCTTGCTTTGTCCCCCATGACATACAGGGATACTTTCTGTGGATGACTACAATCCCTTGCTACTTGAGAGACAGATGTGAGTGTGATGTTTATTTCATAAGCAAGTACACACAGAAATCCAAAACTCAAGAACACACATCCAGACACAGCAGACAGGTAGCTCATGGGGGCTCGAGTCCCACAGGTGCCTCTGTGGCAGCGGTACAACATCAGTTCATGTTACAACTGAGTGACATTGCAGCCCATGTACCTCATGCATGCTCACACAAACAAACCCACACACACATACAGTTACCTCAACAGCTAAGAGCCTTATTGTGTGATCCTTTAGTGTGGAAATGTTTCCCTGAAAGCCCCTCTTGTGTTTATAGCATATAAAGATTGCAATGTTACTATATATCATTTGTATGGATGTTCTGTTAAAGCTGCAATGAATTATTAAAGCAGACGTGGAATTACTTAACAAAAAGCCTTGAAGGTAGGTGCCTAATCTTCCTTTGTGCAGCTACCTTGGGGACCTACTGATGTCTACACAGCAGCATCTGCACTTGGAGAGCATCAAATTTCCCCTGGGCAAAGATACAGTAGATCTGCTTGGGGTCTAAAAAACAACTACAAGTAAATCATATCCCACCAGTATAAAATTTGTAAGTGAGGAGAATGTTGAATTTAAAACATGTCTTGCAGATTTTACAGCTAAAGGCACTTGGTCTAAGGACTGAATTAGATGTAATGGGGAAAAAAATGAAAGGTCTTAGTGAAAGGCAAAAATTAAAAAGTAAGACAAGGTTATAAACTTGTGTATTTTTTAAATGCACAAGTACAAGCAAAGACAGTAAGCAGATAAATATGTAACATGTAGTTTCCCATTGAGAATTTAAGTGCAATCACAATGTATTCATCCTGATGAATGAAAATATAACCTTTATCTACTTTATCAGAACCTAAGCCCAACAAGGACAATGGTCCACATTCTACTAGTGCGATCAAAGATGTAAACACCAGCAAAACAGGAGATCGTGACAAAAATATGTTCTATTTTTTAACTACACAGCTGCCATTCAACCAAATATTGCTCAACAGCACACCTAATCAATAGAAGAGGGCCAAAAGTTTTAACAACAGAGACAGAAAATTACATCTTTCTTCTAGACTAAAATAGACTTTATACTGACCATCTCCTGCATGGCTACTATTGTTAAATTAGCCTTGTCCAATTATTTTTTTTTCTTTGAACCTCGCAAGGCCAACATTAGATAGATGATAGTCTCTCTGAAGGCTTTGCTTTAAAGCTAGGTGCCTGTAAACTCAAAGCCTTCAGGCAATCACCAGCCATCTCAAGTCAGGAGCAGATACCAATACAGGGGTAGAATACAGAGTAAGGGACTGTCAAAATGACTTACAATGCAGCAGGAGACACTTCATAGATTTAGGAAGCTTCAAAATGTTCAAGGCAGGTTGAGTCCCAGTCATACAATTTTGACAAAGGTGTTTAAAAGAGGAAAGCTTGAGACTATTCTAACACCAAAAGTGGTACTGAGGCAGTTAAGTCACCTAGGGTAAAAAAAACTGATGTGATGTTTGCAAGTACTTAGTAATAAAAAAATGGTTGATGTTTTTGGCAACTTCTACATTCTTTCAGCTAGACTCCCCAAACACCCCCTCCTCCCCTCCCTTTTCTCATTGTATTGATGGAAATCCAACTCAGCACTTTGTCAATAAGTTGCAAGTGGACACAAAAATGATTCAACACTGACATGTGTGATCTTTAAATCATTAAAAGGCATACATTTCAGGGATTTTTTATACACATTTTCTGTGAATGTGTGTAGTAATGCACTCAACACCACCATCCCCCTGCGAGTTGTTTCAGCTGAAGCTTTTTCTAGCTGTGAGCTCAAGCTCTTTAACATTGTCTGAATTTTTTTCCATCAGGACTCCTCTGAGAGACTCTTCAACAGCCGGGCCCTACAGCAATCGCTAAACAAACTCCCAGCAGGCACAACCATTTCCAATGATAATGAATGGGAATGTCCTGCATGTGTCTATTCATTTCTCAGACTGGCTCTTGTGGCTTATAAAGCCACAGGAATATGTAGCCTGGCACAGCTGCAGCATATCTATATCTTCATGTATAGACTCCCCAAGGTACAGGGTTAAAAACAGACCTTGGTTGCCACACCCTATCACACATGTAGCCATGGGTACAACAATCAAGGCCTGAATTGGACAGAAATGCCGATGCAGCACAGGGGACTGGGGGGTTGGGAGGAGAAAAAAATAAAGGAGTGAGAAGGGGGGAAACAAGCACGTCAGCAGAAAGGCTTGTCCAACTAATGCCCTGCATCGGGGCCCAAAATTACCTCCGATTCAATGATCCTATTCACAGCTTGGATGCACCCCCACCTCTTGCTGGACAACACAAAAACCCCCTCTAACCTCTCCATAGTGCAAGAGTGCCTCTCTATTGTCCACTCATCACGTGATAACTCTAACTCAGACAGACAAATAGTTGGGAAGAGAAAGGGAGAGGCAGAGACATACATTTAATTTGGAACATGGAATGTGGACTCCTTGACTCCACATAGGCAAAAAAAGAAGACATTTCAGTGCCTGCCTGCCAAACACACTCGCTACAAGTGAGTGGACTGAAGTCCCTATAATGTGCTGTTAATGTGACAAGACTAAAATGCCTCATGTGAGATCACCCCGACATCTCATCATTCATTCCAGAAAGTGAGGTTACAGACAGTCGAGAAATACTCAGCATAGGTGTTTCATCAGTAGCTGTAGATAAATGCATCCGTGCAAATAACCCATTGCAGAGACCCACATCCACCCAACAAACACTGCCCAATGGTTCAACACCCCTGACAAAATGCATTATTCACAAATGAATGTGACCAGGTTTAGTACAGTACTCTGCACTTGGCAGTGAGACAATGCAATATGAAGCAAAGGCACCAAATGAATGCGCTGTGTAAGACATCCATGCCAACACCACTGTTTATAAGATCCCGTTAAGCCCCACTGGAGCTTGCACTCTGGTACCTCAATTCAAACTGCTGTGATATGAAATTCTAATCCAGTCCAAAACTGGGGAAACACATTCAATTAAAGTCAGCATTCTCTGACAGAGGACAGACTTTGAGTCAGACCACAAAAATATCCCTCATAGCATATTCTGTAATGGTCCAATTATTGCATATATTGCTAAAAGCACAATGCGCTAATGGAACACAAAGTAGGATTACTCCTTGCAACGCATAATTGCTAGTGCATATTTTAGCTTTTTTCTTTTTTTAAAGAGTATCTTTATGAAAACAGGAGTGTCACAGTTGTGTGGTGGTTAGCGCAGCAGCTGCACTACAAGATCACCAGTTCAATCCTCAGCTGATAAAGGGTTCAAAACAGTGGTCTTTCTGTGTAGAGTTTGTTCTCCCCGTTAAAGGCATGGGTCCTCTCCAGGTACTCTGGCTTCCTAGTACACTCCAAAGGCATGCATGCTTAACTGGTCGCTCTTAATTGTCACTAGGAGTGAATGTAAGCATGACTTGTTTGTTTCTCTGTGTTGGCTCTGTGATAGACTGCTGACCTGTCCAGGGTTTACCCTCATCTGCTCCAGCTCCCCACAACCCTGATGTGGATGAAGCAGTATAGAAAATGAAAGAATTAAGAAAACATATCTTATAACTTGAAGGCTGGTAAATAAACAAAGGCCACAGACCACTGTGCAACCTAATCCATCCTATTTTTCCCAATTATAGCCATGTTTGTATTTTACCAAAATATCTGAACTAAAAAGGTCACATCTGACACTAGAGGTGAAAATGCTTTATTTTCCCAGAGAAGCCTTCATAAAGAGATGAGAGGACTGTATATTTCTATTTTCCAGAAATAGGATATTCTTCAGAGAAACTGAACAGTTTGTAGCTCAAGCGCTAATCTGGGAATGATGATATGTCTTTTTTGCCAGAATAAACCCTTGAAGGCGTTTTACTAAGGCACTGCACTTCAAACGCACAGCATTCCATGCATTTGTAGCAAGGCCAAAATATTTAAGTGATGTGCATAAAGAATATACAGTATTTGTTCTCCATTCAGTGTTTTTAGCCATTAGGAATAAACGAATGAGGGATTGCATCAGTGCACTTACACATGTAAAAAGCAGCTGGCTCACTTTCCGAGCTTGATTGCAGCGACCAATCCTCGAGCCCTCGGTTTCCTTCTTAAAATTGCTGGCTCAATTAGAATTATGGAGAGGCCCTCGAAGAAAATGTATTGATACCACCTTCCCTTATCGCAAACACCCACATGAGTATACAGAGAAACATAAGCATCTGAACAGCTAAACCCATTCACGCTTGCTCAACACAGGTTTTCAAGCTTCCCTGATCCTGTAAAATGGCCCTTAGGAAATAGAAACAATCCTAATTTGTTCTGATGTTTTGTTTGTTTGTTTTTATAGGCTTCTTTAACATTCGCATTTCTATCACATTTGCAAATATAAATTCTCTCTAGATATGCCAACTTCTTCCAGTACTCATCCAGTGTAATGACTTTTTTTCTGTAAACTTCTTTAACATTAACATTTAATCTTTGAAATAAACGTCTCTAATTGCATCCACTGAATGTTAGAAACTCTCCTTGCAATAAAGAGCTAAATTGTTAGTCAAATAGAATTCCCCATTGTGATCTTCAGACTACTATTTAATTAAAAAAAATAATCTTATTCTGGCTACAAACAGGATTCCCTCAAAATAAAAAAGCATGATAGTTTTTTTTTTCCAAAAAGAAATATATGACATTTAAAACATATTTTTCCTTGTGTTAGGAAATGGGGGGGGGGGAGCAGGGCTACATTATGATAATTCATAGGCTTTGTTGGATAAATGAAGCGGTTCTGTTTTTCAGCATGTTGACAGTTGGCCATTGTGTGGATTAACGTGCCACTGGAGCTGAGAACTGATAAGGCTAAGCTACACCTCTGCAGTTATCAGCACAGCTACCAGAATTTTGTTCTGAGGGTTACTGAGATGACCGCCTCATTACACAAGCTTTAAAAAAGGGATATTAAACTGAAAACACAGCTCAGATGTCAAAATGCTAACTTGTCATTATGCTTCCAGAAAAGCCAGAGGTGATGCTTGCAATAAAAGCTGTTATATCAACACATTGAGATGACAAAAATCTTCAAATCTGGCAGTTTTGTAGTTCACTAGAAGACCACCCTCAAAACATCCCTCCTTTCTTTCCACATTCACCCTCAATACATTTAGGTGCTTCGATATATTCTCCTTGTGATAAGATAAGCTTATTACTCTAACCAGCTCCATACAGCATAATGTTGTGTAAATATATAAATCTTACATGCATCTTGTATTTAAATATCCTTTTCCATTTAAAAGAGCCTCGTGCATCATGTTTATGTGCAATGGGGCGAGTTTCCCTGCTCTCTGATGTTTCTGATTAATCTTCTTAATCTAATTCACATTATAATTGCTAAATTATACAAATTGTATTTAAAGAGCCAAAAGGTAGTTAGACACTGAGATGCCTTTTAAAAATCTGAAAATAATAGGCTATTAAGGTGTTTGCATGCATTAGTATTAGCATTTTTGGAGGCCATTCCATAGTGATCATGCACCGCTGCACTGTGCATCTATCACTGCAATACCATATTGTTGCTACATCTCGAGCAGTTTCTGTGAGACAGAATAAAATTAACTCGTATTCGAGCTTCTGCATAGTTGAGATATAACAATAAGTAAATATCAAACAGATTCCTTCTATTATATTCTATTTAAAAAACTCCTAATAAAAGCCTGAAAGAAACATCTAGCATGTCTGTTTCATCATGTCAGAACTGTCCAAGCTACGACAAATCAAGAAACAGTAAACACCCTGCTTAAATTAGATAACAGAGCAGGTGTTAAACAAGTTAATTTGCATTTTAAGGTTAACACTTAAAAGACAAAAGACAAGAAAGAGGCCGACTGCTAAATCAGCTAATCATAATGAGCCCACCCCCCACCCCCCCATGCCTGTGGTTTCAAGCTGAGCTGATGTTTTCTGAAGAGGTTGATCACGAGGGCCAGGCACTAAATCTGCCTCAGTGCAACCTGTAATGTGACATTATTAGGGTCTTTTGATCTCCAAAGCATAGACTCGAAGCTATTTAGTTCTTCCCCTTGATCATTTATGTCTAAATACCATCATAAAAATCAAAGAGACAGAAAGAGAGGCCGTGACCAGAGATGGGATAACCTCTGCTGATTTTTTCACTGGGTCTTGCAAGGCTTTTTAATCACACCAGCAGAGCGGTTAGCTGTCTTCGACTTGTTACTGAGAAAGGAAATGAGAGAAATATACTGTGTGTGCCTTTCTCTACAACTGTGCCAACATTTCTTTCACAGTTTTTTTTCCTCCTCACAGTTTCACAATTTTAATCATTTCATGTTGGGGAAAAAGTTGGAATTGCATCTAGTCTTCAGACAGATGTTTCAGAATATTGATTAAGAAAGAATAATGATTTTAATAACACATACGTGTCAAAAAACACAGTATTAATGAAAATGGAACAACACACTTCAAGATAGTTAATAGGCAGACAGGACCTTTACGGTATAAAAACAAAGTACATACTTAATTAAAACTTTGCACAACCTTTGTCCAGTGCAAGTCAAACGAATGTTCAAGACGACAGCCATTTCCCAGGAGATTTACCACAGAGGAAGTCAGCTATAAGTTATTAGTTTTGACAAGATTGGAGCAGCTGTTTATCCAAATGTGATTAAATTCTAGCAAATTGCCTAGCCTCTTATTCAGCATTTGACTGAGTTCATTAAATGCTGTAAGGAAGTCAATCCAGCCACCATAAATAAAAAACTATGATGTGTGACAGAGGGTGGTGGCCTTGTCTTTAATACGCGACACACCCTGTGCACACGTCACTATATTCAACACCTTTAAGGTTTCATTACATCCTGCTCAATGAGCCAGAACAATTATTACCTAAAGCAAATACAAAGGCAACAACATCATGCAAATAAACAAAGCAATATAAAAAGGATCATATGAATAATATTCCGATTTACACGCACCACCTCCCACTATTAGTTTAGTGACTCATATTCCCACATTCACAGGTTAAGGCAGCTGGCATGATAAGGAGTGGAAAAAAAAAAACTTGTGCCCAAAAAAAAAAGCAGTAGCAAGAACAACAATACAACAAGAAGCTTTTTTTCTGACTATTTAGAGGATAGAGTGTTACATTTGATATTATTTAAGGGGACATATAATGCAAAATCCACTTATTTAGCCCTTAAATGCATGTTTTTGTACACTTGTGTTTAGGAATGCAGAAAATGTAAATGTATTCCCTCCTGATGCTCCGCATATATCTTTACATTCTTTTTGGTCATATTATTTACATGCCTCATTCACATTTAAAGAAGCCACGCCAAAGTGTGTGTGGAGAGAGAACAACCAGGAATTTAGACCAAAGCATTCTACTTTATACAGAAAATAAATTAATGATTAACATGTTAAAAGGAAGGATTTAAAAGCATGATACATCTCCTTTATTGGTTTTTCAACTACCATTCTGACTGAGGAGTGTGTTTTAAAGTATAATTTTTTATTTTTCTTTAAATATATATTTTTTAAATTTTTTTTAGATTGTGGTCAGATTGGAGCTTCTTTATCCAGCCAAGTGGTCATTATAGGAAGTGTGATTTTTGGCACTTCACATTAGCTTTATACTTTCAGACATTCAGACTGGTTTGCTGGTTCCATCTCAGTTTTCTCTGAACGCCTTTAATCTGTACTTGACTGAAAATTCCTTGATGCCATCTACAGGATGTGGCAAAAATTCCCTCAATGTTTTACCAAAAGGTAGGATCTAAACTCAAACACTGCAGGAGATTGGCAGAAAATGAATCATTAATATGAGTTTATGAAATTTAAACTAACCCTTTTCTTTTAACAGTGATGACTACATTAATAGACAGGCCAGTGATTGCTCATGAAAAAAGCATGATGTATCCTCTATGCCTTTATAGGAAATTAAAGCTGTGCCTCTTTTGCATACTTCTGTTGTCAATCAAATTCATATGCAAATGAAAAGCTCAGGTAAAGACCGACACACTTCACTGCATCCAATTACAAACCTAACCACACACACAAACATGCTTTTTTGTTCCATTTCCTCTTAATATACACACATACGTGTGTGCAGACACCAACATGTATATCCTCTCTCTCCATAACCTTTTATGTGCCCAAGACAGATTGAGGAAGTACCGATAATTAAAGCCAAAATAAAAAAAACATATTTTACATTGGGAGTGTCTGCAGAAAGAACTATGCAGAAATATGGCAGTATTCCCCTCACCCTACAATATTAGATGTGAAATAAAATTAATAGGGATCCGAGACTGATCTGGACGTCATATCATGGGTAAGACACTCGCACGTTCATGCTGATTTTCAGAGAACAAAGCTGATGGAATTCCAGATTCTCTGTCTTTTACTTGTAGAAATCATGGAACAGGGAAGAAAGGAGGAACAGGCATGCAAATCCTGCTTGGCCCGGAAACAAAAGCAGAAGACAAAGGAAGATAAGGCTGACAGCCTCTGGAGAAGACTATTATAAAACTGAAAGAGACAGAAGGAGCACAAAAATATATTTGCTGGGAAGCACACACAATACGTATACCAAACTATGTTTTATTTTCAACACCAAACTGTAGACTGCACCAATGCAAGAGGAAACTTACTATAATTTTCCAAAAAATACATTTTAAAATGTTAGAAAAAACAAGAAGGAAAAAAAGTGGAAGTAAAATGGTCGCTTGACAAAGAGACAAATAAAAATTCTAGTCTTCCAAAATCTTACAGTATGCACAGTTGTATTATCCTCATTTTACTTACTTGAACAATGCCATAGCTCAGCAGATGATTTAGCAAAAACAAACAAACGTATAGATCTGGTTATTGAAGGACATGGATAATAAACTAAATCTTAAAAATGAAGCTTCTTCAAAAGAGAGTGATTGGAGCAGCCTCCAGTTCAGATTGTGTACATTTGCCCATTTGTATCAATACGTGTCAAATTCTGCTAGAAAACACAATTGTTCCATGCTTAAAGAAAAAGATGGAAAATTCACAGAAGAAAGATTAAAGATTAGTCCGATGTTCCACTCAAAAGCTTTCACGTCAGCTCATACACAGCTTTTCAGACACGTGACAGCTTGTTACTTGATCCTCCAGATGAAGAAAGCAAACAGAGAGAAAAGCAAGCATTTGTATGAATATACAAATATTGCCTTGTTGTGTCAAGTGGAGCTTTTTTTTTTATTTTTTCTGTTTTGATTCCTTGAAATGTCAAGCCTCAACTGAGATACATCCAGCTCACTTTGACCTGCTGGATCCTCCTCCACGTGGACTTTGGACTCAACCACATTATCTAAGTGGATTGTGGTTATTCATTGGATACTTAGATGCCTGCTGATAAAAAAAAGTGCATTATTTCTAAGAAATAAATGCTTGTGTTTCAGGGTTTTGTTTATCATCATTCAAAATAAGATAGCAAAACCAGAAACCAACCCCTCAAAAAAAGTTTTCAAATTGTTGCGGTTTCAGAGTTTTTATCAGATGGATAGAAAGTTTGTGTTGTCTTTGAAAGGGGTCTTGTGTAACACTGTACTTTTATTGATTTCTGTGAAGTTTGCTTTACTATTTAATTGCTGAGGTTTACCTTCTGATGCTCAATGCAGCATCAATTTGTGAAAGACATTTTCTGTAGAGGCTGTTGTGGCAGAGCAGAAGCGACACCATCCAATCCAACAAATTTATATACACGCATAGAAATCTCAGCTTCCCATAATTCAGACTGAGAATGGGAAAAATTGCAGTATGGATTTTAACAACTCAAATGGTGGAAGAATGAAAACAGCATTTCCTCATTCCAGTACAAAAAACTGTATTAAGAATGTGCTCAGCGCAGCTGATACATCCAATGTGAACGAATAATCTTGGAATGAGCCCAGCAGCGTAAGTATCTCGGCTCACATGCGTTATCTGTGTTGTTGAGCGTTACCATGTGTGGTGCAATACTATACAAGTGAAGTCTATGAAAGGACGGCCTTCTTACTCCCATGTAATCAGCTGGACTGAGCTGGTTAAGAGAAGAATCTTTGCAGCTGTGCTTTATTCCAGACACAATGCCTCCCAGATTAGGGGGGAAACTGGAAAGATGGAGGAAGGGAATAAATAATCACAGAAGAAAAAAAGGAAGGTGGTGGGGGTAAGGAGGGCAGAGCAACTCCAAACACATCTGTCCTCAGTTTGTCTGCAACGACAACACAAAACCACAAGCAGGCCATGTACAAATCTGTCTCTGCTTGGAAAGGCTGCCTGCAGAAATGTTTCCAGACTGTGGCTTCTTAACATGACGAGTCGTGGGAATTCCATCGCCTGTTGGCGGGGTCACTCAAACGTCGACAGTGGTGGCATAAACAAGCAGGTGGCGCAAATATGTGAATCAGAGTAGAATGCTTCCTGTAGTATCATGCAGTTTGTGTATATACCTATGACAGAGTACCTGCTGCTGTTTGGTTTGTTTCTTAATGAAAAAGCTTCAATCGTCATAAAGAAAGTTTTCTTTTTTTTTAACATATATACTATTCTTTCTTTTAACTTTTCATCTTTGTGTAATTTTGCAAAGCTCTGAGGTAGATTTGAAACTTCCAAATGAAAGTGACCCATTTGCCTCCATCTTACCTAACCCATATAGAGAACGCCAGAGTGAGATGAGAGGGAGGCATTTCAGGTGCTTCGCTGGTTGGTGCTGTTCTATAATTCTGCTTTAGTTGAGCCTTTCGGGCGAAAAAAAAAGGAGGTTCATAGAGTGTTATGCAAACAGAGGAAGGATTCACCAGGAAGAGATCCCGCTGCCACTGGAGCTTATTCAAAAGCTTTGCCAGCCCCCAAAGAATAGCTTACGCATAGGGAGTGATTAAACAACAAACCACACTGCAGCACCCTAATCCACCATCCAATTCTTGATGTGTCTCCCTGTTTGTCTTCTTTTCTTCTTCTATGTATACACAACAAGAGACAAGCTAATTCCCAACACTGTTCAGGATAGATTCTTCAATATGATGGTGTTTAAAGACTTTTTTTTAGTTGAAGACTTTCTTTTGTTGTGGTTTTCTACAGAAAAGGATACAAATTCAGTGACTTGTAACTGTGGTCTTTAAGGACACTTCTTTATTACTGCTGAATGGTCGAAATTGGAGAAAACTGGCAGAACGTGGCCAACGGGCACATGACACACACAGGACTTTTTTTTTGTTAGAAATAAAATATCTGTGAGAGTTAAATTGTTCCAGGTGGGGTCCTATTCTCTTTCAAACTCTACCGGTTGGCCTGCAGGTATAAGAATAGTCATTCTCGGGACTGAAATTGATCCCGTTTTTTTTTTTTTTTTTTTAAACCACATGAACAGACCAACAGGAGTGATGGAAGCTACATCCTCTGGCCTGGGACCAGGTTTATTACTTACAGGGCTTCTCATCTAAGGCAATTCTCTTCATTGGTCCAGATTCCTCTGATTCACTGAAGTGGGCACAGGTATTAAGCTGGTTTCCCCTCCTACTGGTTTAATCTGCTTTCATTTGCTGATAAAACTCTGTGCTAAGCGTAAGCTTATTATTTATTGTTCTGAAGAAAGTGTGTCTACACAAGTGTGACCAAGCTCAGATGGATGTGGAGATTCATATGAGCAAACAAATAACTTTTGTGATCAGGGAATGGCACAGCTGCTTATGAGCCAATATGATCTTCACTCCGTTTCCTCTCAGACCACGTAGGACAGCTCCAACAATATAAATGGACATTTGAGATGTATTACCTCATATCTTAAATTACATGAATTCAATAACATGTGCATTGCACAACATGGTTGTTGATGAGCGCAGTAAACTTTAATATCCCAGTGTGTTAGAACTGTTAATGAGCCGCACTGAGGCCAGTTACGCTGTAACTCACTGTCGCGGTTCATATCGCTGACACTGGACTGCAGTTCTCATACTTGCGTTAAACATGAGGGTCCAAAACAGGCAGACATAGATCATAGATAAACAATCAGTTGATGCTTTTACAGCTCTTAAAATCTCTGTAACATCAGCAAAGAATTTAAGGAGCCCCAATCTATGATTCCTCATTTCTTCATGCAGTTATCTAATTTATTCATCTACTCATTTGATGGATAAACAAGCACAATATTTAACGACGATAACCACTTTTGAAAGTTATTCATCTGCCTGTAATTTGCCATTTGATGAAAAGTAATCGTTGGTGAACACAGGGCTTTAGCAAAGCTGATGAGTGAGCGGAATATGGCAAACATGTCATGCTATGAGATCATAGACTGCTGGCCAGCTGTGTCTGCTGATGCAGATGAAACCTTTCAAGCCTTTTCAACATATGGTTTGAATCAAGTACAGAGTCACACTGAGCTTCAAAAACAAGCTAAAGTTCCACATGTTTGCAAATCCTGGGTTAATTAAAAATACTTGTATAGCTTGAAATGCATTTTGTCTTGCAAAAATTGTGATAATGTATTTATCTATCAAAACATAAGAAAAACACCCCACCCCATAACTGAACTACTATCTGCAACCAAAAATACCATAATTTGCTCTCTAATGAGGCGCTGACGCTTTAAAATAAAAACAAAAAGAAATAAATTCCACTATAGGAGGATTTTGTGCACTTGTGTGAATTCATAGAGGTAGATTACAAGACTGATAGTTTAATAGTAGGGCCATCAAAGTTAATGTGTTATGAACACATTAATGCAGATTTATTTTAACACCAATAATTTTTTAATGAGTAATTAATTCGTGTTGGGTCTGCATAGTTTTACAAACTAATGCAGAAAAAAGGTTGTAGTTCTAAAGCAGAATGGGTCTTATACATGGACAGTTTAGCTTTATAGCTCTGAAAAGATGCTTCACTAAAGTCATTTTGTAAACTACTCTTGAAGTTATTTAAGTTACCATATATCATGCATTGTGTCTCAAATACTACCTGCTGTGCTGCATGACTTCTTTAGTGAGTTGTGATGGACAGCTTCTGTTATGATTGGCTCTCTTTGACCAACATGTGCTCAAAGCTGGGAGGGAACTGTCAGGAGTCACTCGGTACCGTCCACTAAATGCTTCTCGACAACGTTACTTCAGGCTACAACACTTATGTCACCCTTGAACGTTCACAAGCACTTCCTTTTCCAGAGCGTTACATTTCAGAATAAAAGTTCTGCTAAGTGAGGTTAGTGCAAACATTCCAGCTTTCAGCAGAAAGGTCCTGATATTTCTACAACCAGGTGCATTTAAACAGCTGATCTGAATAAAGTGAAGAAGCTAGAAATAGTGTTGGAGCCCTGAAAAATACTTTATGGATGGAGTCTGAAATAATTCCATAATGGACAAGCAGTGATTTATGAGATTATGTAATGGGCTTGATGTAGTTATTAGAGAATGTCTTTAATATTCAAGAAAAACCATTATAACGAGAGCCACCATGCCCACAACAGAGTCAAGTTAAATTATTTTGATCTCGAAGTCTATACAGTACAGTTCAGAAGTCATTTAAAGTCTCATTACTTTTAGAAGAGATTTATACTTTGCTGTCTTATTTACATGACAGCAAGCCATTGCTCTTTGTGACTACAGCAGAGTTCTGCCCTGACTTCAATAAGCAGAGAGTACATCGGAAAACGCATCAACCTGCTGAAAATCAGACGGAAATTAGTTTTTTTTTTTACTCTCCCAGATAGCCGACGGTGGAAAAACTCACTCCAGTGAGGAGCAGCAAGTGTATTTCTCCTGCTTCCATGTTACAGCAAGGACTTCATGTCCATCACAAGAATACACACAACTGAACAAGATAAATTTACCATAACTGAATTTTTTTTTTACTTGTTTTATAGCCTAAAATAGATCCAAAATCCTTTATAGATTTTGTAACATAAACATCATCTCGGACCTGAACTTAAATATTTACAGTGACTCCAATGAATGAAAGTTTTTATTAGGATGTGAAAAAAGCTTCACTTTTTACACATTTATATATAAATGTAGACAATCTTTTGTTTATCATAATTCTTTAAAAATGCAGATGGTTACAATTATTTGATTACTCCCAGATATCTGCCTTTCATAGTTATGCAAAGAGATGGTGTAGTAATCCAAGAATGTATTTAATATTCAAGACAAAATATCTGTCAAATATATCACTTGAGTCAAATTTAATCTAAAGCCTCAGAATCAGATTGAACCAAATAGATTTATTAACATTAGTGGATATCCTGTCCTTGACTTGCAGATAAAAAGAAAAAAAAAAAACAAAAAACATCTGCTAAGCCGGAATTTATGTTTGTTGAGTGTGAAGGCCATACTCACTTTGAAATGCATTACTCTGTTCTGAAGTACATCTCTGCACAAATCCACATGAGAGCAAAGAAAAAGGTGTAACAAGACAATAATGGTGAAGCCATTAAGTCCGACTGTCTTATTTCCATTACTAAGGTGTCAAACAGCAATGCTGGTGTATTCATTAACATTGCATAAAACATGGGGGGAGGGGAGCCCAGTTTCAGTGTGATTAAAGCTAACAAAACTAAATCTTGAATAAAAATGCCCTTGTCTTTTTCATGAAAGTAACTAATTAGCCACTGACTGCACAATACTTTTCCGCCGACACAAAACTACAGACAATGAAGCAGATGGAGAACTCATTTAACCTACATCAGCTATGTGTAAGTACAATGTCAATTGTGACCCAAGGTTCCCATCTCATACAAAAGGCAGCACCTAACTGTGACATACAGTGTACTCAATTATTTCACATAAACATTTTAAAACAGAGTGTTAATGGTTTTCATTTTAGGTTTCATGTTGAATTTTTAAGTGGCTGCATATTAAATTAACATATTAAGTTAGTCACACGGTATTTGATAGCATTGTAAGGCAACATTAGCTAAAAGTGCAATGACATCCATTCACAGTAGTCCAGGTACAATCCTAAACATCACCCAACGGAAATGGTTAGCGTCAAATTCAGTCTGGGAAAGGGCGTTGTCCAAGATCCTCAGAGTATTCTTTCATCTAGCATTACACATCCCCCTATCCTTTGTGCACAAGGACAATAACAGCGTATGAGGTGTGTGAGTGTGTTGGAGGAAGATGGGAAGGGCATGCCTGGTTGGATGGATTTGGTTACCTTCTCAACCACTGCTTTACGACATAGAAGATCAGTTACGTGGCAACAGGTCGCTCTCCTTTTAAACTCCAGCTGCAGTCTAAATAATCCTGTTTTTATTTTTTAAAAATAAAAAATAAAAAACCCTCAGGAAAAAAAAAGAGTGGCAAAAAACATAATGTCCATTTTCACATTTACGCATGTGTCTGATGTCAACTTCATTACTTAAAAAAACAAACAACACCCAAACAAAAACTTGCACACAGTGTGTTGTAAACAACAGTTTCATCCTTTTCTGTGTTCTCATTTACATGATGTGGGTGTAGAAGGGTCAGAGATCATCCACATCACAAATCCCTTTGAGTACAAGCTCACAATGGGCAGGAGCTGAATGCTTGTAGCCTTGCGGCTAAGGGAAAAATAGCTCCTCCCTTGGTGCGCCGCTCCTTCATCCTTACTCCCGAACCTCTACAACATCCTGTTATTCACAGAGTTTACCGTTTGAAAATAATCTTACAGTCTGCTGTGTAACCTGAAGCAGTCTATTGCATATCAGTTTTTCCCTGAGAAAGGAGAGATGTGAAAGAGAGGAGAGGGAATAGAAAAAGACAGAAAAAAAGCATTGTGAAACAAAGACAAAGAGTGGGTTAAAGGCAGAGCTCCGCATGTAGCCGCTTTATTGTGTCTTGGTCCATGACGGAAGCCACGGGGTTCTTTTCAGTTGTCACATTAAAATATCCATCAGATAGAAAGATAGCTCAGATATGTCCCAACAGACTTATAAAGAGGGGACACTTTCCTTTGTGCGGGCCAGTACTCCTTAACGCAGCAAGTGTAAATAAGATTTACTTGGAACATCCAAAGTATACCATCTAGAATGTTTTATTGATAAAAGAAAGGCAACACTAATTGGAGAAAATTGTGATCCGAGGGGATTGAATCCAATTCCCTCCTATTACAGCTGCAGTTGCCGTTTCAGATGGGGAAATGAGCCTAAATAAAAATGTTAAGCTGAACATGTAATGATTAAGTATGTAGGATCCCATCAAAATAACAGGATATATCTTTAGGGTGCTGCAGCTGGGATGCTAGCTGATACTGTTGCTTTTTGAGCCCGGAGTTATGTGCAGGAAAGGGATAACATGACAGCTGTTGCGATCCGGGATGCTGGGAAGACCTGGAAGCATAAACATTTGCCTTTCTGCATCACTGGAATCCACATTAGGAGGTCATTGACATTACTGAACCCTGCAGACTTGCCTCAGTAGCAGCTGTGCACGAGGGTTTACTGCCCAAACACAAACAAGAGATAGGGTGTCTAGAGAAGGCAGGGTGTTTCTTGCTATATACAGTGTGGCATCGACACACTGGGCCTGACTACCAGCCTCAGACAAATTAAATCCTCAGTACAAGTATACATTCATGCATGTATTAAACAGAGAGATTAGAAAGAGAGATGCCAACATAAGAAACTGCATTTTGCAACATGAATCAAATGGTCTATTACCACCAGGACCATTATCCTACATCAGAAGTTCAAATGCTTTATATTGTCCTTGCATGTGTCCCCCTCAATCAAGCTAAAGTATTCTGCTCAAGTAGACCAGTGGGAGCTGGGCTTTTAAGATCAATGTAACATATGGAAGACACCAAACTGACGGGGAGTGGTGCCCAAGGCCAAGATTTAAAACACGGACAGACAGCTGGTGCCGTGAGGCATGACAGCAGAAAAATTCATATGGAATTCAATTCCCCCTTTTTATGGTAGTGGAATTGTGGGCAAATCGTGGAGAGATCTGGTAAGAACATAAAAGGATTCTTTTTATTTTTTATAGCTCTGCTAGTGTAGAAAGGGTAGGTTTAATGAAAGGCAATGTCCAGCCTGTGCTTCTCCTCATTTTGACTACATGCTGCCTGAAAGCACACGCTGGACCCTTAGCCACATTAGGGACATCTGGCCCCTCCATCTACAAACATGGCCCTTAATGGGCAATTACAAAGTCCAGAGCTTAGGAATATGCTTCAATTTATAGTTCCAATGTATCCAAACCCAGAATTCTCTGTCTATCAAAGCCACATTAGGTCATACGAGACAAGAGGCCCATCAGACCTAATAAGCCTTATCCTTTCCAGAGAATGGCCATTAAACTCCCTCTTGCCATGCCAGCCCAGCCATCAGCTCCCAGTCTAGTAAATTAAACAAATGAGTGGCATCCTCAGTATTACAATCAAAGCATAGAATAACACGAAACTATAAAACTCATTAAAGCTCAACTAAATCTACACTCCAAGAAGAGCCCAGGCAAACTCAATTATAAATCATTTGTAGACATCCAGTGTGTGTATTTTGTTTCACTCTTTCAGGTCCATGTGCAGACCCCTTTATGACTACATGATCCAATCTTTACTCGAGAGGGTAAAAAGGAAGGCAGTTTGAACAGATATTTCAGTAACCCCTGACAACCTCTTTTTTTTGTTTAGTTTTTTTTTTGTCTTTTTACCAAGATGAGCCCTCTTCATTTAAGTTCATTTTACTCATCCTCCTCATTCTGTTGTAGTTGGGGTACTCTTCTGCTTTTGTAGTGTCCCTTCCCCCCTTTAGTTACTAACACAACCCTGTTATCCATGTCAAATCCATTGGTGACAGCCTGAGGGAGTCAATATGGAGTCAATAGATTCCCTGCTTTCTCTGTGGAAGTGAAAGTCAAAAAACAGCCTAAACTGCCAAATGACTGTATAGTATAACAATCATCAAATATTCAAAATATGAAATTAAAAAAAAAAGCCAAGACAATAGGTTGCTAATAGTAAAAAAAAAGTTAACTTTTTTAGTTTATAAAACTTACCGCTGTGCATATATTTGTACTTTCTAAGCATAGACAAAACAGAAAAAACCCTCACCATTTAATGCTCAGGATTATTTTTAGCACCAAAAGCCACTAAAAACTATATCTTGCCTCACTTTTTTTCCACCAGTCATTTTGTCCCCAGCAATTAACACCTGCCGACAGCCTCTCGACCGCCTGTCCTGAGCTGCAGGTGTGAGGAAACCAAGGTGTGACCTGATGAAAGACACACTGGCAGCGCACTGCCCAACAGTCATTTCCCAACACTGATAGGCCATTCTTTATTTAGCGTAGCCTAAGGAGGCATACTTAGACACCGTGCAGACCAACACACAATGGCACCAAAACTAAAAATAAACCAGAGCACCAGAACAGCCCACTGGACACACATTAACCTTTGTAAACTAGCCATTCCCACCAGATAACAAAAGTGTTTGAATTAAACACAGAAAGCAGAACAGGGAAAAGACTGAGCTTGGCATCACAGGTGAAAGTATGAATCATTACATGAACAGCACTTTTTCTTTCTGCTCTTCACCTTTCTCCCAATGCCCAGAACTGTAGAAGTGACAGTGAATGCTAACAATATGAGCTAGTGTCTCCTGGGCCTCGGAACTGCAGGCACAGCATAGAATCATAAATGAATGACTTTGACAGAAAACACATAGGTTTATAGAAAAAAAGAAAGGTGAAGGATGAGCTGCAGAGGAGGCAATGAATTTAGAGGTTGGGGGAATTTTGATATGACAGGGGGTAGTTATTTGCTGGCAGCAAAAAGTCCTTTACCAACAAAGGGCCTTTCATATTTCCTGTGAACAGACACAGAGACTCCCATTAATCCCGAAGGGAGGGCTCATCTCAGTCTTCTTCTCCACACATAAATTACTCTTTTTATGCCCTTCCTACCATTACCACACAATCTTTACAGCATAGAGTCAAGAAAAAAAATCAGCCAAACATCTTTAATGTGTTCAGGCACTCTTAAAACGGTTATATCAGCACTAACTCATAACACATGTGCCAACATTTGCTTTGTGCCAAGCCACAGTCAGGGGCTCTCTCTCTCTCTGTATGTCACCGTTTTGACAGTCTCTTCATGTCTCCTTTCAGTCTGTCTTCCTCATATGGGAGAAGAGAAAAAGGTCTACCCAGCTGTCACAGTTTTCAGCAGATGAAACTCACTCTTATGGACAAAGGGCATGCCAATCTACATTTATCCCACACACAACTGAGGTTAACAGTGGTGCACAGCAGCCCATGTGCACATGCTTAGACCCCCTTGGTGGTCATATGAAAAGCATGATAGGCAGCTAAGGAAGCATCATCTCACCTATGAGGCAGGTTGAGAATGGATATACAAGAGGTGAAACGAAGAGAAAGAGGGAGAGCTTAAGAAAAAAAAAAAGGTAAAAATCAAAAACATTTAGATACATCTATTAGATATGTACATTGGATTCGTTTCGAGTCGGGATCTCCTCATTTCAGACACAAATCAACAGCAATGCAACATAATTTCCAATTGATGAGAAAAATAAATGAAAACCAGAGATCACAAGACTGACGAGAGGCTAGTAACTGCATTGTGTGTGGTCATGTTTTTATAGAATTGTTAAGTTGTGAAGGCTCAGCACACTCACACACACATCCAACAAACTTGTTAATACCTGCAAAGCCCTGTTCATAAGATGCTTAAGCCATGAGATTTTCCAACATTCAAGCAACCAAGACCACACTGGTTCTGTAAGGTTGCTCTGATTATAACTGTAAATGTTACCAATCTTCCTAATAATGGAGACTCCTGACCTTGGACCAAAGTTGACTCAGGACATTAAACAATTGTAGGTCAACTTCTAAATAATATTTCAATACTTCTTATTCTGAAGTATAAAATGCACAAGTATTGCATGTTTCATTTAGTATGTGTAGTTAGAAACAAAAAAAAAAAATAAATACAGAAGTGGTTTTCATTGTGCAAACGCCTGTGTCATCAAATATCTACCACCATGAAGCCAGTCTTCTACACAATGTGTAATGAAATGTGCATCATCAATCTTTTTCTGCATAGATTGTTTTTACATCTCCAAGTAACCTCAAGATGCAAATTTGTAACATACTCTAATGCCGAAGATATGCATGCTATTTTGGCTGTTAAAACAGAATAAAGCTAATACATAGCACACCAGCTTATGAATAAATATTCTCATTCAATCAACTACCCAATCTTTCAACAGATGTGTAATGAAACAATGTGTCAGTTCAGTTTTGCCCCGTACAGTCACTCGGCACAAAATAAGCCTGGGCAACGCAGAACAAAGAGCTGTTTGTGTCTTTTGACCTCCTCTCTCCTAGACAACACATTCTTTATAGGACAGAGGAAACATTCAAACGGGTTCACCACAGTTGTTTTTCTACGATTTATCCTATAAGATCCCATTTAAAAGACAGGCAGCTCTGTGTGTGTGTTCGTGTGATAGAGGAGCAGCATTATACAAACATTAAATAATAAAATGTCAGTCTTGTGGTTTATGATCTCAGCTAATCACGCACAGAATTTTTTGTGACCAAGCTGAAAAGGTTCCATATTCACTACAATAACCGAATATAAGAGAAAATAGCTGACTAACGGCAGATTCTTTTAAAACACTACACTATCATTGTTGTCTTTAGAGAGCTGAATAAACTAAGTATGAATAAAGATTGTCTATTTTCCAGACAAGAAAAGATATGGGTGACCGTCAGTGTTCACACTGCCTCTTCTGATTGACAGCTCCATCAGCTACCAACATATACTCTAGATTACATACTACACCAGAGGACGACAGTATAAACGGGTTAATGTAACTAATGACCCAATCCATTACTAAACAGCCATGACCACACTACTGTAGGGACAGATAAAAAGCGGCAGTAATGGTGTGAAATGTTTTTTTTTCAGCCTGGTTTGGCGTGCAAACAAAAAACAAAGGTGTGATTTTAGCCAAGCGCTCAAAGTGTTTTATCTCTTAATAAATTTAGGGTGTTAAAGTAAAGTGGGGAGTAAAGTGCAGCATTTAGTGCCAAACCGCAACACGACCACACTGTGAAGACCTCCAGTGCAAAAGCAGCCTCCGGATTTAACTTGTCAGGCTTTTACATTTCATTGCTAACCATCCAATTGTGCAAGTGCTATATTTCAGAGACATGACAAAGGCAATTTATCTATCAAACAAAAGGAGTAGAAGGTAAAATTATGCTGCACATATGTAGCTTTCCAATGCATTTTCGTTGCATACTATAAAATTCTAATTAACGCCCCATTAAAACCACCTGAAATGTCAAATCACACCCTTTCAGAATTTACAGTGCTTCCTCTTTTACAAGCAGATTTCATCATTTCTTGAGTGACAACGATATTTAGCTATAGAGTTATTGTACCCAAAATTCATGCATTTCCCATAAAATAGCACTCATATTTCCCATCTTAAGATATAAGCTTCCCCCCCCCCAGTATGAGCTTTTCACTTTCAAAGTATGCACTCCAACTTGCACCAGGCTTGTTACTTACAATCCAAGATATTTTTTCAATTTTGTACAAACGACATTTTGATAAGTAGTCCATTTGAGTGCACAAATCAGTTCACCCCAACACACAAATGAACTGTACTGAAAAACAGCACACTCAAGCACACGCAATTCTCATGCATTAGTCCATTTTACATCATCCTCCAGCTATGTTGCTGCAAATAAACACTTGAAAGATTCTACAAGCTTTTTCTAAATTATTACTACACAATGGCTGAAGTACTCTCAGTAATTCTCGCTTCTTGCTGTCTCAATGGGAATATTGCGAACCTGTTTGCAATATCTGAGGTAGATGTATTAAAAAAAAAGAGGATGTACAATCAAAGTTCTTCTTACATTTAACCATACCAACAAAATTGTATATTAACTAACAACACGTTTATGATACAAGTCTCTGTTTTCATCTATTGCTTATTTCCACAGGGATGGGATTGTGGTTCTATGTAACAAACTGCATCGGCCAGAGATAAGCTTCTCCAGAGTCAATAAAAATGGTTTTAGTTGTACCCCATAAGGGACTAAGTATCATTATGAACACAAGAAACAGAGCTGGAAAAATAACATCATACTATGTTGATCCAATATAAATGCAAGTCTCCCACCAGGACTTAAAGACTGGGAGCTCTGAGGGAGGACAAGGCTGAAATAACATGTGCTCAATCGTCTCCATGGCTCCGTTTCTCCACAGTCCATACAACATTCTTCACATGCTTCATTTATTCAAATGGGTTTCCACCCATTCAGTTTTATTCCATTGTCCTGCAGTTACAAATGTACAAATAAATCACAAGCCTCTCAATGACCAAAATATTTGTGATTGAAACAAAGCGCCTTTGGAAAACATTAGTTTGAGTCATCCCTTGTTGACAAGATCTTTTATAACTTTTGTAAGGATTTATACCTAAATTGCAAGCTCTGCTGTTGAGACAACAAGATATAGGCTATTTCAGATAGTTCTAGAGATCTCCTGAGAGTAACAGGGTGAGAGAGCATGCGGCTAAAGAATACATGTAATGGTCTTGTGTCTACATTTGCACTACCGGTTGCAGATGATCACAATGGGTAAGCAAGCATTGTGGTAGGTGATAAATGAGAGCTTAGAAAAATAGTGTTACACAAACTACAATCACATCAATCTCCTGTTGGGTGGGCGAACAGGTGATACTTCCTCCAACAGAACCAGAAACAATTAAATAAGTTCCTGATGACCGAGACACCTGTTCTCACTTCCTGACTGAGTCTCAGACTACCATCTTGTGACCCATTTCCTTGAGAAAACAAAGACATTAGCACTGACTTCTGGCTGTGGATTAACACATTAATGCTAGCAGGGGTACTGCAATTCAAACTACATTTTATCATGCAGCAACTGCATTACCTATAGTCCCTAACTGCACGAACATCACATGTCCGTAACTGTACGTGCACTAAAAATGAAACGAGTAACTGTGCTAAAATGCTCGTCTTCAGAGAGCTTTGTTTTCTTACTATATAACTAAAAACATAATAGTGTGAATGAAACCTCACCTAACTTAAAGATGTACCGTACTGCTGTAATGTATGTTGTACTCCAAGTGGTAATCCTTTCAAACAGCTTATGCATTACACTCATCTGTCCCAGCAGCATTCATTTGAGCACAATGATTAAGTGCAACTCCAGATGTACAGTATGTACTTGGAAGAAGTTGGTCCAACACTGCTGAAAAGTAATTATTCAAGTGAAAAAGAAAAGTAGAGAGAAAAGCTTCCCCCTGGATTTGATTCAAGGTCCAGCTCTTTAATAAGCACAATTCATTTTCCTCCTGGGTCTGGCTGCCTCCATCACTAGTGACAGGCGTGAAAGGTCAATAACCTTGGCTCATAGCCCTCATATGGTTAGCAAAGCCATGAATTAGTGGTTGACGCTGTTATTTCAAACTGTTCAAGTCAGTTGAAGGAAGCTTAATAGCTACAAAGGTCAAAGTTCTTGGATCACTTAATTGGGGATAGAGGTGCCAACACCAGATCTATATTAAATCCAATGTATCATTATTTGGCCTAATCAGAAGAATACTAGTCAGTATCTACAGACATTAAACAGGTGCTACAAATTCCAATTAACACAGTTCCAAACAGTGTTGCAAAATAATTGTAAATAATTGCTGCATTAAAACTAAACAGGGTTTATCAGAAGAAAAAAAACAACTAAAGCATGGCAAATAATCCAGCAGAAATAAAGCCTTGAAATGTAAACAATGGCAACAGTACACTTTTGCATATGTGGCTTTGTCATTAATCCTGATCATTTGATGGCGTATTGCAGCTACTTTGATTTACCTTAAATGTGCTTTTGTAAAACCATCCTAAATAAAGTCTTCACTGACAGTAATTAAAATTTCACTTTAATATGATGGTGTTCAAATCAAATATCTATTAAGTGGCTCCGATTAATTTTTTTTCCCTCAACATTATCACCAAGGTTCTCTCTTTCTTCATTCACTTCAATTTGTAATTTAGGGAGGAATTAGCAATTATTAGCAAGGATTTATGCAACAAATCTCATGTCAAAAAACTGATTTTTAAACATTACATTATGCAGCTGAGAGAAACCCAATATTATTACAAAGTGTATCCTCACTTATGTTCTCTACTAGCTGGACCTTTTCAGCACATCCTACATTCTCCTATCTCACATTTCATAACTACAAAGGGAGGGGGGGTATAAACATTAGGGACTTGGAGCAAAAAGTCTATTGGGAAATTAATTATATTCTTAGTTTGACTAGATTTTTAAGAGTTTGCTAAACTAGAATAACAATGTTTATTATTAAAAGGTGGATATTTCAGGATAGAGTCCACTGTTTCAATATCTCTTCTCTACTTTCATTTGCTATTCGATTACATCTGCAACCCTGTTCGCTGAGCTCAAAGAGTGAGGCAGAAAGTAAATTACAAGAGAAATTCTAACCAAGATCAGATACGCCTTTGTATTTATGCACCCAACTAGAGTATACAATGAACGTTTAAGAAAAAGAAAATCTTGTGTTTACAGCAGTTTACACCCTTCAGCTAGAATCTCCACCCTTCTCCCCTCCAGCAGTAATGCTACAAGAAATAAAGCAGTGACATGATTCACAGCCTTTAATGCCTCAGTAAATATCGACAGAGGAAAAGATAATATAAACTCAGAACGCTGACCACAAAGCAATATGTTCCCCAATGTTATACAGTGTGCACTCAAATGGAGATTACAAATTGCTACAGGTCAGTCATAATATCCGTAGCTATGGCAAATGCCAGTGCCAGCAAGACCTTGTAACAGTACATCACATGAGACAAGTAATATGGTGTGCTACATATGCTTATATGATGAGCCAACAGTTAGAGGGGAATAATAAAAAGCAATACCCTGAACTATCATTTCAGATCAAAATTAAACTGATCTGAGATGAGGCTGGCTGACTATGAACAATTAATGATATTACTATTTGGTATTGAAAAAACAGAACTGTCAGAGAAGTCATGAGTTTTATTCCATCCATCCATCCATTTTCTACCACTTATTCCCTGAACGGGGTCGCTGGGCCCAGCTGACATCAGGCGAGAGGCGGGGTACACCCTGGACAGGTCGCCAGTCCATCACAGGGCTAACACACATAGACAGACAACCAAGCACACACACACTCACTCCTATGGGCAATTTAGAGTTTCCAATCAGCCTATCCCCAAGGTGCATGTCTTTGGATTGTGGGAGGAAGCCGGAGTACCTGGAGAGAACCCACGCTAACACGGGGAGAACATGCAAACTCCACACAGAAAGGTTCCTGGTTGGACCCCCGAACCAGCAACCTTCTTGCTGTGAGGCCATAGTGCTAACTAACCGTGCAGCCCTGAGAGTTTTATTATGCCTGTTAATTTTTCTTAAATCCTATCAAAATATTGCAAGACAGCCAATGATCAAAATGATGCATGACAAATCATGAGGTCCTCACAGTCACTGCAAACAACAAATCCATACGCAGGAGGAAAAAGGAGTAAATGCTGCAGTACTGTCTTTGCACCACACAATTAAGACACATCAATCATTGTATAGGCAATTAGGCTCCTCCATCTTTAAGTTGACAAGAGGATGAGGGAGAACTATGTGTGTGTGGGCGGGGTGGGGTGAGGGGGGTGAAGGTGATGAGGGGACTCGATAGAAGGAGGATGCATTGAGAATGTCACGAGTTTCATCCAAGCAAGTCATCAGAAGCTGATGTCCAAAAAAAAAACGCTGGAGCATTGAAATTTAAGCCTGCACCGGAACACAATAGTTGGCATGGCCTGCAGAAGGTAGACGTCTCTTCCCAGGGAGGATATTGGCCTTTGTGAACATGGTTACAGTATCTGGGTCAATTAACGTGTCCCTGTTTTAACATTTGCATTGTATTATGTTTCTGACAACAAAAGAAAACTTGTCTAGAGACTATATGGGGTTTGGAAATATGCGTGCCACTTGCATAGAGAAAAATGTTAAACACAAGGCTAGTGCTGTCTCCATTTTGTGCATTTGCACCAACCACCTCATAATATATTCATTTGAGTATTAGCTTCTTGTCTGACACTGCAGACAAAGACGCTGCTGTTTTCCTGCTGTCTGTCGTTCACAGCTGTGAGACAGGTAGAACGGTTGAATCTACATCTGGGCAGCAAGTGAATGCATGCTTGTCTGGTTCAAAAAATGCAACTAAATACATTGGTACGTGAACAAAAGATTTATCAAGAGAAGGGGAAAGCAGTGGGGGAATGGGAGTGGCTCCCCTTCACATGCTTGCCAATTTAACACATGAGGACAGGCCTCTCTATACACTCATGTAGCTTAACATAATGAGAAAAACAAGTGCAGTTCAGAGAGAAACTGGGGGTAAAATCGACCAGCAGTACAGCACAATGCAGAGCTGAAGAAACAACACACGGGGCTCACTTTGTAGAGACAGAATGTGTGAAGGAGAGGAGTTATTTGCTTTACCAGCCAAAAAAGGGCTGTCTCAAAGAAGACAAATGGCACTGAAATCCACAAATCAGTCCGAGCAAAAGTAAACAGTTCACTCTGTAGTGTTAAGGTATTGTCTTGTCGGTGCAAGCTGGCATTTTCTTTTTCTACGCTGGTTCTAACATTTCACTTGTGAAAAATAACTCTCCCCCTTGTTTCGTGGAGGCATATGCAGAAAGTCAGGTCAATACAGCTATTTATACACGGCCTCATTATATAGTGGTGTCATCTAATGTGCTTTCTGGGTGTTCCTCACATTAAATAAAACGCATAAGAAGCAGTGTGTCAAACACACCACAGCTACCAAGAAGGACTCCAGATTTATTTATGGCCAACTGCAAACAAGAAAAAACACTGATTTAGGAGAATATATCTTTTCTTCTTTGATAGTCTTGAATGAGAAAAAAAAATCACACATCTTAAAACCTTAGCGATGGGGACATAACAGATGGAAGAGCCCAGGTGGGATTGAGCATCAAATAACCTATAAACCTATTTAACCTACACAGGAGCACTACAGTAAAAGGTGTGCTTTCTCTAAACTGTATTCAGGCAGCAGGGACCATAATAGACAATTACATTATGATTTTGTTCGCTACCATTTGAAAGATAAATGGCAACCTATGTTTCAACAGTCACAGATTATAGAGCAAGGTCTAACTGGAGAATTTGTCATATCTAACACTGACAGAGGCAGCTGGTTGTCCAAGTCAGGGCCATCAAGAGCTCTCTGGGCTGAGCAAGCTAATTATATGCCAAGGACAAACGCCCTACACACACTCTCAGGCGCAAGAGAGGGACAACTTAACCACTGTCCAATGTCAATAGCAAATAGTTGGGTGCCACTGGCAGAGGGCAGGGCCTGGAGCTGATAAGAGTGATATGAAAAGATGTGATGAAAAGCTGTGAAACAAATATCTGCCCTCTACTAAATACTTTATCAGCATTTAGGCATTCCATTAGTGCCCATCTGCTTAATATTGAATGACAATTTAGAGACTAAGAATGCATCATAGAAATATACATTTTCCTGTCGTGCCACCTAACAAATTCAGAAAACACACAACTTAGCCACAAAGGAGTGCTTTTGCAATATTCAACTTTTTCTTTTCTTTTCTGAATATAGCATTAGGTCTGAAATAAAGCTGGGAATTTCTGACTGTGACTGGTTACCAATACCACTCATGTGAATCTGTTTCCTTGTTGTAATGTGGGCTACATACAAAAAGGTTACTTTCCACATCCGTATACTGCCAAGATTCAATCTGTTGTCACAATGTGGGGTGGTTATCTAGGCCACGGCGCACAGTAAGATGAACTTAAATTTAAGCAGGTTGGTAACAAAGAATAAAAAAAAACAAACCCCCCACCCCAGTGAGGCCTTAGCTGGGAACTGGAGCGCAGCCTCCATTACAACATATTGATCTCAGAAAACAAAGACCCTGAATTCATTGATCCACTTTTTGAAAAAGCAAGGGGGATGGGGGAGCTAGACTGTTTTTTCAAACAAACTTTTAGTGAACCTGCTGCCTATACTTAAAAAATGAAGCACAGCCCAAGTATTAATCTAGTTTAAAAAAAAGTAGGAGGAGGATGTCCATGATCAGTCTCTGTGGCAAAAGGAAATAAGAGATGCAGCAGCTGCAGGGACTTTAACGCATCTCATGCAGCTTTTAACCTTTCCTCTCTTTCCATATACAGCATGGGGGAAGAATAGATGTCAGCTTGAATTGGAATAATTAGGCCAGTTTGGAAATGAAATTATTCTGCACGGGCACAGTGATCAATACACACCTTATTCCTATCAAAAACTAATCCTAACAGTCAACCAACTTCTTATGTTTTAGCCAGCCATGTTCCCTTGGTCCTGTAACCAATAAGGTACCACTTGCCATCTTGCTATTGGGGAGACAAATACTTAAACTTGATAAGCAGTGTTAAAATCCACTTACTCATAGATAAACGATCAACTCTGTAGGTAAGAATAACATAAGGTAGAAGCACTATACATTTGTGGCTTTCCTGGTGATGTGTCAGGACCGCTGAGGCTGCTCACTCATTCATCTAGAACACACCAGGAACCCCCCCTCCAACAGCTTCATTCCCAATCTGAGCCGAAGGAAAAGGGTTGAGTACGTAGCTGAGCACTTGCCCCAGTTTACAAGAGAGGGTCGAACAGGGTCACGTCTCACCAAACGCTGGGGCCCCTTAAAAAACATGCGAGAGGCCCCAGCTGTATTCAAGACCATCAGAATCTCAACAGAGCGCAGAAAACCAGATGAATGTTAAAAATGAGTTCATTGATTGCTAAATTTTGAATTTCATGAATGTTTTTCTTGTCGATGAGGTTAGTTTAAAGGGGCCCCTTCAAACAAACACAGCAAAGTGCCGTAATTTCTCCAAATGATAGATTAACTGCAAATTCCGAGACACATTTAGCCTGAAGAGGGTTTTCCTGTTGATGTCCAGACTGCTGACATTGACACTAATTTTTTCCAATCGCACTATTAAACTGGTCAGCTGTAAATCCCTTCCCCCAACTCATTTGTGGAGCCAGCTCACTGGACCATCTTGTCACTGTCACATTGAAAGCACTTGCACTGAACAGAGCTGAACATAAGCATACTTTCTCTTTCATCGCAAGAGCTTGCATAATTGTCAGGAAAACAAGCAAAAGTCACAGCTAAGGGGTGGAGGAAAAGAAAAATGAAAGCAGCAAAGAAGGTTGGAGGTACAGATGTGTATTAAGCTCAATTAAGCTTTTGGGCTTTTCATTAACCCAGTTTTTAGGGAGGGAAACCTCTGCTGAATAATGCTCTGACTGACTCACTTTGCTTCCCAGCTTTAAATGCTTCATAGAGAGAGAGAGAGAGAGAGAAAACAGCCCAATGTGTGTCAGCTCTCCAAAGCCACCAGGATTGCATTAGACACCCAAGAGCAAACCACCCGCAGCCACAATCTACCTAAAATTAAATCAAATCTAGTAAAACAAGTTTCCTTATCAAACAACAAAGCAATATGTGAGAAAACACTGTACAGATTTGGAAAAATCCTTGTTTCCCCATATGGCAAGGTAAAGGCACCCCACACTGGTTGGACTTTTCCCTTTACTCAGTATCAGAACAGAGCAAATATTACAGCCTTTAAGGCAAGGTCATATGGGCCCCAGAGGGTAGACAGCTTTGCTAAACCTAATGTGGTTTTGTATTTACAAACAACGAGCTCAACCTCCTTTTAATGGATCACTGGAGAGGAGTTTAAATAAAAAGCACAATTGCCCTACCTAGTCTTTCCATGCATTTCTGTGCCAAATAACTTTGAAGAGACAGTAATAGCTTCAGTAAAGGCAACTGGGCTTCTTTTATTGGTTTTTGAAGATGCTCTACTTTATATCTCAAAAGCTCCTTCAGTTCTATCAACTATAGCTGAAAGTAAAGAAGCCTTTCAGATGAGAGGTGAAAATGTCAAAAGAAGCAAGAAAAATAGTCATGTTCTCTTAAATCCAGTTCACAGGGTTACAATGAGCTGAATGACAAAAAGCCACACCGAGGTCTTCAACAAATCTCCTGGAAATCTCTGAAGCACCACTTGGCCAGCAAACAGTTAAAAGTCTAGTTTAGATCACCGCGAAAGTGAATGACTCTAAACTGTCTGGCCACAATTACCACTATCAAATCCACAGGATGTCTTCGATTTGGCGCATACAATGTGCTGTTTGCATGGTAACTGCGACCATTTCCAGGTTTTACAGGACTCAGGATGTGTATTCTCTCAATCAATAGACAATGCTGTAATTAGATGGAACAATGATGCCTAAGAGCTCCCCCCCCACTACTTCTAAAGTACATCTTAGGTCAAATGCAATATAATATGAGCAGAAGACTCCTATTACTGACACCTTACAATCTTCTGATAGCATTACGCAGATGCTAAAGCGGATCCTATTTCAAAAAAGCCAACTAAACCAACAGGCAATAGTTGACCAATCAATAACAAAATAATGTTCTTTTAGCATTACAAGACCTCTGTTGTAAAATGCTCTTTTAAATTCACAATATGAGGCTTTTCAAGGCAGAAAAGACACAGGTATTAAAACAGAAGATAACAGTAATGATTAGCCCACTGACCACCACTAAAGCAGCATGAAAGAAGACTTTAGCTACCGGTCACAAACAATATTCCATACTAGCATGGTGGAAGCTAACTAGGAAATGTTAAGAATAC
Organism: Pseudomugil gertrudae; assembly: GCA_037177535.1. Taxonomy (NCBI): domain Eukaryota; kingdom Metazoa; phylum Chordata; class Actinopteri; order Atheriniformes; family Pseudomugilidae; genus Pseudomugil; species Pseudomugil gertrudae. The sequence goes on from JBAMHV010000008.1 coordinate 13,599,840, forward strand.
TATTTCCCTCTGTGGGGGGGGGCTTTGTCTTCCAAAACATGCCACAGGAGATTCTCATTAGAGAATGCAGTTTCATTAACATCATCCCATGCTGCCGAGCTGTACTGCATTACAATGACACAAGAGTGCCCCTCCATGTCAAGGAAATCTCCTCATAGCAACAACTTGCTGGGGGAAGGGAAGGCAGAGAAAAGAGGAGAGGGGGTAGTGCAGGGGCAAACAAAAGAGAACCTGATTACCCCCGGTCACGGCTCATCCACAAGCCAACACAGGGAAATCCATCACCTGCAGGATCAAACAGAAAGTTGTGCACAATGTAAAGCCCAGTGAAAGCAGTAACCACCCATCTAACCACTCTCTTTCCTCTCTCCTTTCTTCTCTCGTCTTCACCACCTCCTCCTCCAACTCACTGACTCACACCAACGGCAGCATGCAAGTTTTAGGCACACACTGTGAAATCCTACACAAGTGAGAATGCTTTCTGGTCCAAATGACCTCAAGGCTCGAACCCCGCTAATAGCACATTGGTGATATATTCCACGTTTTATTACAGTCTGTAGACCTGCGTACCATTTCACGGTAGCTGCATCCCCATTTTCCCTGCATTAAATTCCACAGAATGGTCATGCTTGCAGCAAAGTCTAGTAATATAAACACACACACACCAAATATATATATATATATAATATCCATATAAAATGGATATGTGAAATTTGTAGACACACCAGGTAGTGTGGTAAAAATATCAATGTGGTAAATATAAAATATTTTATATTATCTTTTTGCAAAAAGACATTTTTCCATTAGAACCTATGAGTGAGCCTCGCAGTTTAACACCTCAACCAAGCACTGTTAACCTCATGACTCAAGCTGGAGTCCTAAAGCATAAAAGTGTTTCACGTTTCAAAAAATGCTTCATGCATTTTATTCAAATCTGCACAGAGGCAGTATTAAATTGGGACAACTGAAATGCTAAAAAATGGCATGGGATAAAGGAAATAATTCAATCCACAAGGACAAATTACCAAATGCATAAAAGGTATTGTTCAATTAAATCTGCACAAGTCTGGAAATGCGTGCTTAGATTTAATTCACTGCAATAAGATGCATCCACTCAATGCAATCAAGAAAGTTTCATCCATTTAATCACATACAGGGAAGTAAATATTAATCAAGAGACGCTAATTAAAGTACAAAAACAAAAAGCAGCCACAATGTGTAATGTAGAACTTAAGGAACGATGTGCTGCTGAACTACCTGCTGTGAAAGGAAAAGAAAAAACAGAATGTAAGCAAAATGGACAGAAGCCACACATAGTTAAACCCCATTTCAGCTGGTTTACAAGGCGAACTACACGACTTGCAATACCACACAACTGCACCGAAGCTAATTGTTTAAATATGTTAGGCTTGTTCTGATTCTCCCCCTGAAATGAAACACATGGAAGCAGGCGCACACAACTGGTGTGCATGTCGGCGCACACACAAATCCAACCCAATGCAGACATAACAAAGATCCGGCATGAACCTAGGAATATTCCACCACTCACCGCTGAAAAGAGGCTGTCCTTTCTCTGTGTTATCTGGCAGCACGACAGTGTACCGATCTTCAGAGAAGCCTGGCCTGCATGGCGGGGCACCCCTGCCCTCTGCTGCAATCTGTGAGGGGGAAGATGAAGGGGTGCAACAATGAGTCATAAATCAACCTTCAAAAATGTAGTCTGTTGCCTCAAAAACCTCTTAGTCACGTTCAGAAGGCCCCACAGTTGTACAAAAGCATCTGTTGTTTTTATAACAGGGGCCGCAATTAGGATAATGAGGCCAAAAGGGTTAAGCATTAGCCAAAAAGCATGGCTAGGCAAGAACAAGCTCCATTTGTCCCAAAGTAGGGGCCCAGGCAGAGGGTTGTAGTTAATGCTCTCTGATCAACACACTACTCTGGACAAACACTCTTCACTTTGAAGTAAAGAAACAAGGGAATAAAAAGTAAATGCTCACACCCCCACTGTGCTAGGAATACACATTTTGTGTGAATGTCTAAATAAACACACAAAATCCCAAAAGAGGCTGCCAGATAATGACTGATCAATACACACTTTCTGCCATTTTTGTTTGGTTCTGAAAAGAAAGATGTTTGAGGTGTAAACACTGAATATTTAGAGCACAGACAAATACATTTAAAAAGGAAAACCTGATTAATTTTGCCCACACACACAAACAAAAACTGGGTATCGCTGAGGAACATGTGTTTCTAAATGTACTCCAGCAGACAGCATCAGCATTGATTCAACTCAAACGAACACAGGCCTTGCTTTATTTCTTTGCATGTGCTCTCAAAAGAATGTAAAATGAGAGTGGGGCTGAAAAAGAGCATTGTGGGTATCCGTGCCACTTGCCTTTCTTAATCAGAGGAATTTAAATGGAAACTGCTTGCAGACCGAGGGGGAGGAGCAGGGCTGGACTCCTAACAACGGCAGCAGGGTGGACTTTTTTATTAGAAATGTACACATAAAATACCGGTCCTTTAAAACAAAACTAGAACTGGAGCTAATGAAATGTGTGACTGCTGCTCTATGACGCGTAGGGAACATGTTTCCTACAACAGCCATGCGCTCAAGAAAATATTTTATTTCTAGCAAAAGAAAAAAAACAATACTCCATCCTTTTTCCATTCTTAAGATTTATTCTAATTTTCTGGGCAGTTCGGAATAATATAAATGGCATTAGGATAAAATGCTCAAACTGACTACATTGTTACTCCTACCGACTTCCACCGGTGAACCAATGAAGTGGCCGGTGGAGAGAAGCACATTGAAATAAATTTAAACTAAATATAACCAAGTGATACAGCTAGGCCCGTGTCCCTCAACTTCAATGCAACAAAAAAACAGTAATACAAACTATTAAATGAAGCTACTAAAAATTTAAATTCCCGTAAGTGAAAATAATTAACTCAAACGAGCATCCGGTGTTTCGTGCGCATTCAATAAAAAAAAGAGCCCTTAGCTAGTAACTGTCGCCCAAGCTAGACCCCTCCAGCTACTTTATCCACAATTTTTGCTGCATTATCTGCTATGGTTTCTAATAACACAGAGTCTAAAGTCAGTATATAACGGCTCCCAACTCTCCCGGCTCTGTAACTCCATAAACAGCATCAGTATGAGGTAGACGGACCAGTGTCCGGTGTAACTCCGCTCTGAGAGAACGTTACCTGCAGTCCTGCTAAGACCAGCAGCAGAAGCACACCGCTGCCCTCTTGTAACGAGTACATTGGTTCGCCCGTCACTTGCTTAATTCCTCGATTCGAAATCCGTGGAAAGACGGAGAAAGAAGATAAACAAAATAATTTAAAAAAGAAAAATAATGAAGGTGTATCCCTCCGGCTCAGGAGTGGCCTGGAATAAGCTCCCCGTACGACAAAGGCAGGAGCAGCAGCGGTGACGGCGGCGGCAGCATGTAGCAGCCTCCTCCTCCTCTATCTGTCTACCCAGTCCGTACCCGGGAAGAGCGCTGCCTGGTACTGAGACTGCTGCTCCCTCCCATCCAGTCCGACACAAAAACATAACGAGCTCCGGCCACTAGTCTATAAGCCGCCCATCTCACTGTCTCTCCCTGCTGGTGACATAAGCCAGTTTCATTGTTGCCCCCCCCCCCACTCTTTATATTTGTAGTCTATCTTTATTTTTTCGGAAGGATTGTCTGTCCTAGAGCTCCTGTAAAATGTGTAGGTAAAACTGCTGATAGGGCTTTACAACTTTGATTATATTAATTCAAACCAATTATGACAACTTATCTTTCCTATTAAAACAAGTCTCCAGCTGACTCTCAAGGGAAATTTCTCAGGATTTTACTGGTCAACGACAAACCTTAGTTTCCATATTTCAAGATCAGTTCGAGGTCACAATGCAGGCCTATTTGCATATTGTCTGGTTTCACAAATGCACTTAATATTTAAATAACTCTTCCTCACAACCCACAATATTAGCATAACTTATTTATTATTTCATATCTAAAAGTGACCATATTTAAATTGAGCTATTTTTGTCTTCCATTCAGATTCTCTCCATAAGACCTGGGCTCCTCTGAGAAAAATCTGTTTTGAAATGTCACAAGCACCAATAAATCAGGAATCAGTGACATGCCTGTTAGCCTGCACAGATTATTGATCATTAGATATGTGATTCTGACCACTAGCACCCTTAGATAATTCCAGTGGTTGTTGATTCTCAATGATTTGGTGTTAAATCTGTTTGTGCTACCTTCTCTTTCTTCATCGTGTCTCAGCACATGCACAGTGTTCCTAATCACCGCATAATAAGCTTACTGTTTCACAAACTACTTTATTGCTTTGGAATTTTCCATTCTATTCATTCCTCTTTACTTAAGCTCAGAATTTGTAAGTAAAGCTTTTTTCATGTTCCCCTAAAAGAATCAATGAATAATTCTTTTATATTATCTCCTCATGTGATACACCCAGATGAAGGTTAAGTCACTTGGGTTGTGCTGCTGAAACCGAATGAACTATTATAAGATATCTCTATGGTATATATTGCATCTCTGACAAAGAGATATTTCAGTTTAGTAGATGAGACAAATACTTATTCCATCTCCAAATAACAAACAAACACTGACTTTTGGTTAACCTCCTTCTGGGCAATCTATTGTTTTCCAAGTTATTGGTGTTCCAAGGTGCAGGCGTCTGTTTGATGAGAGCAACACTCCTCCCCTCCTTTCTGAAATCAAACCCTCCGGTCCTGAATTTCTGTCATAATCCCAAACAAACAGTGAGCAGCACTGTCACATTCCACTTACAATCAACACACACGCTCATGCACACCCATGCTCAGACACACACACACAAAAGTAGTAAAGGCTGAATAAATTCAGTGTTCCCTTTTGTAAAAATGAACTGATGTCACATCACAATCATGTCATTCATTAGCATTCCTGATCATTCAGTGTTTTAAGATAATTGGAGTCTTTGATAGAAACGACTGCAATCAGAAGAAGAAAGAAAGTGCAACAATTTAAGATAACACGCTTAGCCCAATAAAGAACGACTACAGCGGTCATGGTCTCCCACTGCTGGATTTCCCCATAGCTATTAAAAATATGACAGTCTTTACTTATTTATTATGTCATTGCCAACATCAATGACATTTGGTTTGCACCTCTTTTGTTTGCTCAGGCAAAGTTGGGCAGGAGATCAAACCGAATGACCTGATGATAGTTGATACAGCATTTTGTACAAATTGTTAAATTTATGTAATCTAATCTAATTGAGAGTGGGATCAAAATGCTCCATCTCTTTGATTAATGCAGAGGCGGTTATCTTTCATCAGTACTTGTCTGGGCAGGGAGGGGAGAAGGCGTTAGTGGGAATCCAATTTGGACTTGGTGCATTCAATCAAACAATATCATGTTGCATGATTCATAATACCAATCTGAGACCCCCGGAGAACTCTGTGTGCTGTGTGTACCTTAATTTGGCATGGCTTAAAATGTGCAATCAGAGGGAGAAATTTACCATCAAGGTCGCATTGCAGTCAGGGTATGATACATTCTGAGACCTGAGCTGTCTCTGCACAGACAGATAATGCTGTTTTGCAGTCATGCGTGCCGTCGCTGTGTGTGATGCATGTTGGCTGCAATGCTGACAGTGCTGTCGACTCTCATAAGCACAGGTGTCCAAGAGCTGGTGGCTTGTGAGGAGCCCTCTATTCCACACCTTTTTGCTCTGCACAATTGGATGCAGTGTGGAGCGTTGCAGCACGGTGGCCTTGATGGCACTTGAAGAAAAATGGACGAGGTCAGTAGTACTTTCACATCTGCTGACTCTGTGTTGATACAGGAGTATGACACACTCTCACAAACCGTACTAGAGTGCACGGTCATTTCTTTTCAAAGCCATACAATGGTCAGTGAAATTCCTGAGCACAGCCTCTTTCTGTTGATCCTGCTGCAGAATTTTGAAACAACACTGAGCATCAGCATTCAGTCTGTAGAGGAGAATACATCAGCTAATCATGAAGAAACTGTTCTGGTAAGATTTAAATGTATCAGCATTACATTTGCAACATTAAACGATAAAAAGGCAAGTGTTTATGTGTACAGGATTATATGTAAAACCTTCTGTGCACCTGCACAACAAGCAAAAACCTTGTTTCATTTGATCTGTCCTGATCATCCCCTGTGGGGGAGCCACTGTTTGAATTAGCTTGTGAGAAAGAGACGGCCATTTTCTGAGCAATGGAGATCAACTTGAAGGTAAGAAGGGAGTTTGTAGTAATTTCCTTTCATGCTATAAATTCTACAGTTTTCATGTTGTAAAAACAATGAGTTAGTTTTTTTAGAGAGTAAATGTTGCCGCACTGCAAGCTTAAATAATTTGAAGCTGGCAATACATAATAAGATGATAAAAATGGCATGCAGCTTTAAAATAAGTACTCTTTGGTTGACTAGATAACCAGGTCATAGAGTAAGATTTTCATGTCTGAGGTTCAAGTAGCTGCTGTGAACTTTGAAGCTAATGCTGGCATTGTCTTGGTGTTTGAGGGTTTGGTGGTATTTGCCATTTTATACATGTTTTGACTCAGCATTGTAGATTTTAGTCAGACAGACGGGCAAAAGGGGTGTCTGTTTCAATTTAAGCCCTAATATGAATGTCTAAAATATTGAAATATAGGTTTTGACTGACATGACAGGATTGTATCTTGTAGAGTAAATGTTGTCCTGACAAAACTCTGTCATCTTGCTGTAAACACTGAAAATCCTCAATGAGCTGAAATACTTCTGTTCTGTTCACAATAACAGCAAACAGCAGGCAGTGACCCACAATCTGAAAAGAAAGAAAAACAAATAGATGTAATATCTACATATATGATAGATCTATGAATGAAAATGATCTATTCAAAGATGAAAGAAGATATTTATCATAGTATTTATTTTTTTAGATGTTATTTTAAATCCATTTAGGTCAGCTACTGTTACATAGCTGACCCGAGAAGAGGATTTTCAAGTTTTATGCTGTGATTCACAAAGTCTTCAAATAAAAGTTGTTGTTTTTTTGATCTGTTCCAGGTAATCTTAAGTATATTACTTCCCAGTTGCCAAGCAGGTTCTAGAAAAGGGTGTCAACACTTGCTCCATATCATGGAATAACTGGGTTGTCAGAATAAGTTGTCTCATCACCTCATGCAATCATCTTTATCCCTTTCACTTATGATTTATATGGTACTTGTGAGTCCCTGAAACTAAATTCCACTAATTGTGCTTCCCTTCCATCTGCTTCCAAATGCCTGATAGGTTCTTCATTAGATATGTTCAATGAAAGGACAGTAAACAGAAAGTAAGTTAAACTCAAATTAAGTATTAGGAAGATTTAACAGAAAGTAAATCCAGAGACATTGTAAATTTTAACTTGGTTTTATTTTAAATAAGTGGTGGAGAAATTGAAAAGTGGCCTGGGAGTCTGGACCCCTATTTACCAGGTGTCCGAACCCTTTGCAACCAATGTCAGAGTGTGGTTTGCATCGCCTTCAACATGTTTGATTCATTCCCAGTCAAGGTTGCCCTTTATCACAATTCTGTTCATACTTTTTATGGACAGAATTTCTAGGTGCAGCCGGGGTGTTGAGGGGATCCAGTTTTGTGATTTCAGAACAAGAGCAGATGATGTTCTTTGCAAATGATGTGGTTTGGTAAGCTTCATCTTATTGTGATCTCCAGCTCTCGCACAAGCGATACACAGTAAAGTGTGAAGTGGCAGGATGAGGATGAGCATCTCCTAATTTGAGACCATGGTCCAGAAGGCAAAGCTTTATATACTGCTTGATCTATGTTCCTACCCTCACCCAGTCACAGCTGTGGTTAGTGACCAAAAGAACAAGATTGCGATACAGAAGACTGAAATGTGTTTCTTTTCCAGGGTAGCTGGGCACTCCCTTAGAGATTGGGCGAGAAGCTAGGTCATCTGTGAAGAGTTCAGAGTAGAGCAACTGCTCCTTTAAATCGAGAGGAGCTAGACGAGGTCGCTCGGGCATCTGAGTGTATCCTGGACGCCTCCCTGGTGAGGTGCTCGGGGCATGTCCCATGTGTGGAGGAGACCCCAGGGAAGACCAAGGGCACGCTGGAGGAATTATATCTCTCGGCTGGCCTGGGATCTACCTATGATTTGGTAGATCATTTAGTATCACTAAAGATATGCCAAAAGTAAGCTGACTTTACTGTGATGTTTTTTTTAATTCTTGTGCTATATAGTACCCTTTTACAACTCCAGCTCAAAATACATAATAAATGGTGCAAGAATAGTTGCCAAAATATTTTTGAGTAATTCAAAGCATTTTTTTAAATCTGTGTATTAATTCATATTTGACCCATTTTGACTGCTAGCTAATTACCCTGCCATGGGCAATCACATTGAAGTCAAGGGTCACTTTGGAACAAATTAGAGAGTAGAAAAGAACAACCTATTCTTCAAAGCCATTATCAGTTTCAATCAACCATCATTGTCATGCATTTAATGAAGCATCTCTGAGGACCACTGTGTAGCTCTGATTATTTTCCTCTCAAGCCAAATCAGTTCATTCAGTCTTTCATATTGTTTCATATTGAACAACAGGACCAACTAGAGCCATGATGTGTAGAAGAGAACGGATACAAACATGTGCAATTCATTTCTAGCTATGTCTCTATACTGTATCTTCTGTAGCATCTTGTTCAACTACATGGAGTTGCTTCTGCTTTTCAAAAGACAAGGTCACTGTATGTCACCCTCCACATACTAGATAAAGCACATGCCATAATTGCTGGAATTTTCTGATTATATTGTATGCAAAGTGACAAACAGTGCCAGAGATGTGCACGAACATTTCTGCTGAGCATTTCCTCTGTAATTTCTTGTGAAAAGACGTGTCAGTAAAACAGCTTGGTGCCACCCCCTTGTCGACAAATGAAGGCAAAATGCTGTTTTGCAAGCAGCTCTGGTGATATCTACTGAGTCACGGGACTTCAACGAATGTGTGTGTGTATGTCTGCCCCAATTTGTGGATTGTAGGTTTTGCTAGGGGCCACATCTGCCTGCTGTGTGCTGGTGTGGCTCACGAATCTAATAGTGATTGATTGCCTGATTAAAGGAAATTGTGTTGAACTCCTGAGCAACCCAAGGAGAGAAGAAAACATATTTAATTAGCGTTGCAATAAAAGTGTGGCTATTGATTTGTAATGGCAAGTGTGCAAAGAGACAACTGTCTTCATTATTTATTGCTTACTTGTTAGCCCTCTTATATTTTAAACAAGTTGCTTCTGGTAGGTGATTTTTCTGGTTTGGGATCCATAATAGAAGTGTCTAGCATTTCAAATACTAAACAGCAGTTAGAAAAAAAAACCTCCACAAAATTTAAAAACGAAAATATATATCATATTCAGCACTCACAGATTGAAATGTCCTGAATGTTACGAGCTGTTAGGATATCTCAGATGGGACCCCAGTGATGGACTGACTAATGAACAGGCTGAAAGCACAGTCCATGGAGCCAAGCTACTTGGCATGTGCTACCAGGATACTTTCTCTGATAGGGAATATCAGACATGAGGAGTTATCCAGGGAAATATGCTAAGGCCCACAATCTTCATAGCTTTGATAAATACTGCTCTCTAAGATTGAAATGACTGTTTGAATTCTGTGGATGAAAAGATTCAGGCCCAGGTTTCACTCCTCTTTTTACTTTGTAGTCTTCTCTAAAAACTAAATAGTCGGTTTAGGAGCACAAAATGAAATTAACCTAATAAAATGTTAAGTTTGATATCTGTGACACATGAGACAAGCATGAGCTGTCAACTCTCTCCTTTGTAGTTAAACCACATGTTGACATCAGCCAGACGTTTACTGTTCAAAATCCAGAGCAGGTCACCATCTATACAGACTACTGGTGACTGTCTGGCAGAGTTCCTTGTGCACAGACCAGGCTGGAAAGCTGGAAAGCATGCACAAACAGGCTTTAAAATCATACTTGGCCAGAGATACTCAGGGTGCCCAGAGGCTCTCTGCTCTCTCAGATTGTGCACTGTAGCAGAGAGTTGTGCTCAACAGTGTTTCAACTTTGCCAGAAAACTGCTTAAGTCCAAATTCAGTGACAAGTTAACCCGTTTTCTGTTAGAAATTCACAGGTTGTCAGACAAGAAATTCAAACAAACTACCCATGGCAAGAAGATGAGAGGAGAGATTCAATATATCATCAATCTCTAGCTTGTGATAATAGACCTGTGAGGTCATTTTTTTCTTTATTTTAGATTACTCAATTACACATTTATATTTTTGACCATCTACATGTCTTTGTCTTTTTTTAAATTCATAATATACAGAGTGCTGGTAAGTAGCTGTTGAAAAAATGCTTCTTTATTGGTAACCATGCATATCAACCTGCAAAAATGCTGAAAGAATAAAACATAAATACGTAACTAAACTTTAAATAATGAAGCTTTTGAAGACTTAAATGAAATAACTCAATATTTTAATACTCAGTTCAACACTTAAAAGAAACAAAAATGTCTAAAAGGTTGATGCTTGCTTTGCAAAATTCAATAGTTTGTTTTATTAGATAGCATTTAAAATCCATACATGACAAATCATTCTTTCCGCTACTTGCTGACAAACACTTACATGAAGAGTCAGCCTGCAGGTAAAACTTATTGTTTAGTTTTTCAGACTTGCTTTTTATTATCAGTGACAAGTTTTGAGTCGTGCCCACAAATGAGCACATCCTACATAACATTAAGCAAGTACAGACATAGCAATAACACGTAAAACATCACCTTAATGACAAGTGTGTGCTGGGAGATCATTATTTTCAAAGTGATACATCACAGTGCATTTTTTCCAGCTTTAGCTTCCTCTTGCTGTTTTCCTGCTGTGCAAGTATTCTACAACACAGATCACAACACAGTTTGCTGTGTCGCGTGTTCCAAGAATAATATTCATAAGCCTATGGTATACATGCCACTGAGACATTTTGAAGGTTTGAGGACCCATTTGGCATCCGCAGTGTCTCAGATAATTTTATTATTACTGATCAGTAAAAAAGACAAAGTCTCAGCTGTGATTACACAACTTGTCTGATTTACTGTGGGAGTGGACAGAAAGTCTGTTTGAATACAGGAGCTATATGAAGGATGTTCCTACTATTAATATTCCCTCATGTCTTCTGACTGACACTGATTTTTCTTATCTAATGCTTGAATTGGGTGACAGCCAGTGAATGCAACACTTTTCCCTCCTTTTGTTCTTTCTTTGTAACCACAAGAAAAGACAGATTAGAGGTAACCTAAATAAATTCTTTTTTCCAGCTTTTATTCATATTTATGTCACTGCTTACATTAAGACAAAGAGGCCTGATTATAAATATATGTAACTATATGCTGTGCTCATAGGGCATAAAGAGGAAGCAAAGAGAGCCTCAGTCTCCCAGTTAGTTAGATTGTTTTAAAAACGACTACAATCATCATGAAAAGCAGGGGAGGGTCCAAACAATGGTCTTTCTGTGTGGAGTTTGCATGTTCTCCCCGTGTTAGCGTGGGTTCTCTCTGGGTACTCCGGCTTCCTCCCACAGT
>JBAMHV010000008.1:13611545-13637783 GCA_037177535.1 Pseudomugil gertrudae
CAACAATGAAACACAGGTGAACTCAATGAAAATCAAAACAAGAACCCAAAAACACACCAAAAGTCCAAACCGTGACAGGAATAAGTGGTAGATTATGGATGATGAAAAGCAGAATAATAGGAAAGTAAGAGGAATGTACCATAATTACAATTAAATTATACATGGAATTTTAGGATATTTATATTCCAAGGTGCTCCTCATCTTAAGACTATGTAGTAACTGTGATAATAAAATTGAAGGTAAAAAGGAAAACTCCAAATTGACCTTAGAAATTCTGCAGCTGACATTTACATAGAGTTGATACATTTGATCGTGATCAGATCAAAAGATTATCATAATTCACATTAATTGCAGTAGAACCTATTCCAACACAGTTGCAAGTGGATACAGTATCAGCACCCCAACTTCAGTGTGAACTGAATTATAATCTGGTGTATTATGTTATCTGCACAGCTCATTAGCAGTCAGCAGGTTATGTAAAAAGATGCTGTTTTTCTTTCATTAACTTAAAAACAATGCAGTTCTTCTATCAAAATCAAATAAATGTGGAAAAAAAAAACTAAACAAGAGAATATGGAATCACAAGCGTGCTGTTACTCCTGTCTCCACTGCACCCAGTCATAGACGAGCTGCTGCAGATTTAACTTTCTTTTTTTAAATCAAGGTCACACCACAAAATTAAAAAGAGGGATTATTTGGAAGCTGCATAAAGTCCATTTGTTTCCATGTATCATAGGCATTAGTTTAAAGCAATTAGAAGACAGGAGTGATACAAGAAGGGCATTTGCGGCCAAAGCAGCAGATGTTAGTGGCAGGTTGCTCAGAGCGAAGGCTGCCTCACTTGGCTCACTCAGGAGGTGATCATGAGACATATTGCCTTTATCCTTGCCCTGCCTGCAGACACATGACTGCTCTTTTCACCAGCATGGGAATTTGACAAGGTTCAGCAGGATGCAGCGATGACTTTGATATTGCTGTAATCTAAGTGTTTTAAATAAGTGTAATATTTAAGGCATTTCTTAATTAAAGAGTACCTTTATTAATAAAACAAATTATACCTTAGTGAGAATCGCAGTGAATATTTCCACAACACAACTGTACAAATGAGGTTTTACAATTTTCAACCTAAAGCACGTCAAAATATCTGATGTAGGCTACTCGTATTTATATCCCAAAAAGCGTTAAGCATTTCTTTTTATCTTGTGTCTGTGCTTTTTTTCTGTTCAATTTCTCTACAACCTTCCGTGGTATGTAATTGGGTTTCATTGATTTACTCCTAGATGATGCTGGCTTGGCCAAGTCTCTGCTGACCTTGCAGAAAAAATATCAGCCAGGCTGTCTAACAGGCACTGTTCCGACTGCGCACACACTGACACACACACACACACACACGCAGAACTCTCAATACAAGCAGTGAATGATTGTGTCAGTGAGCTGGAAGTGAGTCAACCTGTCGCTGCTGTGGCCCTCACAGCAGAACTATAGATTAGCGTACCACTGAAACAACATAAGGCTAAAAGGGGAGGGGGGATGGGGTTGGGAGTTTGCAACCACTGCACAGGGACTCTGCTGGGGGGGTGTTGAAGAAGAAAACTGTTGGGATCCACTTACACTCATCAACAGGACCAGTAACATGGGCGCTCATCTGTGCCTGAGCAGCCATGTGTCACCTTGAGCTCTCTGGAGGAGGTGTCCGGACACAAACCTGCTGGGCCAGACGGGGTGTGAAGACGGAGGCAGGATGAAGGCTGAGAGGAAGTGGTGATCGCTTTCCAGCTTTCTGCATCTGACATCTGTGACTGAGTGTTTTAAAGAACTAAACAATTACTTGATAATTCAGACGAAGAGCAAAGCTTAAAAAATGAACTCAACTCACCTTCTCGAATCTGCATGCAGTGATTGAGAGGAAAAGAGGAAAAGGATTCAATACAGACAGAGCTTTGATACTACCTGTGTCCTCATTTCCTCCTCTCAACTCCTGTCCCCCTTCTGCCATGCATTATAAACGGCTGATTATGACAATGACAGCTCCTCGGGTGTGCAGTATGCTAGATTTGTTATTCAGCTCACAGGCATTCCTGGCCCCTACCTCTTACCACCTGCACAGGCACAAAAGCACTCACTCATAAGCAGAGATGCACGCACAAACGGATACACACACACACAAGCGCGACGTATTGCTCACAGCTGCTGTGTCAGCGGGACTCTGGAGCCAGTGAAAGGGGGATATTACAAGAATCAGCTTCACGCAAGTGTTGTGTTCACAATGCAATGATCCAAACTCATAATTCAAATTGAGATTCTGTAGTTTGACAATACGTTTTATTGGCTTATTTGCTTTCACAGACTTGAGTTTGTCAGATTTGCATGTATAGGTTTTCTTTCAATTTTAAAAGCACCTTGGGGCGATGAATCACAAATTAAGCATATTTTACGCTCGGCGGTATGTTGTTAAGATTTTCCGTTTTTGTCAGTGTTGTTTTAGTTTTCTTAAGTTCATTTATATCCTGTGTTTAGGGACTATTTTGCATACTTTGTGTTCCAGTCAGCTACATTTGCTAGCCCTAAATGTGGAAATTCTTGTGCATTATACGTTCTGTTTTATTTAGCAGAATTTGCCCCCCTTTGTCCCATACCTCGTTTCCGTCACTGATTAACTTTATCATGCTCTCTTTGTATCCGTCTGGTTTTCTTTCTTACATGCATCGTCTCATCCCCTCTGGCCTCCAGTCAGTTGACTCATACTTGATTGTTTTTGAGGATTTACACTTCCACTGTTTTCCCCCAAATATCTGAAGGTTTCCCCCCTTATTTTCATCATCATCTAATAAAACAGCTATCAAAATTTTGACACTAATACAAGGATAATGTATGAAGAGTGAGAAGTTTGTCCACATCATTCACAGTCTGACTGTAGTTTGGTGTAGGTGAGGGGTGGACTTGAACATAAGTTTCTAATTTGGTCATAAACAGCAGAGCAAGTCTTTTTCTCATGTTAAATGACCCTGTCACTATTCCATGTGAGTCATTGCTCAAAGTCAGTTTTGCGTTCACCGGTAAGAAATTGCTCATAAACTATATCCAACTAGCCCTTTCCTTTCTCCCTCACCTCTTGCAGAAACACACACACACACACACACCCCACACACACACTGGGAAGTGATAGACTTTGTATCTGTTGGATGTTGGCATTCTTCTGATTTCACTTCAGTTGAATGGTTGAGATATTACCAATGCATATTTATAATGCATCATGGATTTTAGACCTTATGGCAGTTATCTTTGTACAAGGGAAATGTTAGGGTGAAAATATATGATCTGACTAAGAGATTTGGTGACATCTAAAGTTTAGGGCCATGGTGCATACGTCAACAGCCAAAGCATACTTTAAAAGTTTAATTTATACTGAGAGACCAACACACTGGTTTTAATGTTGGGTTTCTAATGTGCTGAAAAGAAGGAACAGACACAGACATTGTTGTTCTCATAAGTCTGTCAAACAGCCAAATAAACTGTTGCATTGCCTCTATCCTCTAAATGTCAGTCTCAGCTTTAAAACTACCTAAATCTATTGACTCCTGATATTTTATTCACTGTAAAACTTAGTATGGTTTTGCTTATTGTATTGTTTTTCTGCAGCCTGAGGCATAAATGTCAGCTAACTTGTTTGCTGTAAAAGATACTGATCAATTATTCAGAGGTCCTTAAACTACCTGCTTAGCACCTGTTTTTTGTGATCAACCACTGAACAACAAGGTAAAACAGAACCTACATGAGACTTTCCTTCTGAGAAGCTTAAATCCCCATAATATATAATTCTTCTGTTCCTGACACGTATCAACTGTTTGCTAGCATGTTAGTCAATGCAGCAGAAATTGGACATTGACTTGCTTTCCTGCTCCCCCCAATTTAATATAGATAAGTAAGCGGGAACATTAAGCACTTATTTCTGCTATTGTGTGACACTCTTCTGATCCTGTTGCTTGGTGACGTATTATTGTGCAATTTGCCCAGCTATAAACTATGTAGAGTGAAGTCACCTTGAGATTTTTCCAAAGCTGCGAGAAATGGAAAGGCTTTAAAGTTAAAATACTTCTCTAAAAACATCAGTGCAAAGTATTTAGTCATCAACCCTGGCGAATCTAAAGGCAAGGACATCTTCCCTCAAAGCGAAATAACTTTAAAGTTCAAGGTATAATTGGCTAGCTTGTCATCTGACTAAAAGTAACAAGCTTTATGGAAGTTATTTACTGCCCTTCTTAGAGATGGAAACTCTGAGGTAAAAACTATAAAGTGCTCATATCCCTTTGAATAAAAGACAATGGCGCTTGGACAAAAATGTTTATGTATCTCCACAAATAGAAATCTGCTCATTATCCAGGACATAACATTATCTGCATGAGAAAAAAATATGTAGTTGAAAAGATGTTGCAAACAAACAAACATGGAGACTAATCTCAATAAATGCCTAGAAAAATGTACATTCCTGAGGCGTTGATTTTCCACATGGTATTTCTATTGCCTATTACTTGAGCAGAGCTCACGGTTGCGCTCACTAATTTGCTGCAGCTTCGGCGTCGCTCTACCATATAACTGCAATCAAGTTGCTGACAAAGTATTTCTTTTGGCAGAGTTGCTGTCTGGATTGTACATTACAAAAAGAAGAGGAAATAAATAAGTTGGAAAGCGATCCAAAAATAGAAAGATTGATGACTTTGGTTAGTTTTTGCTGTGGAGAAGCAGTTACTTACAGAGAGTTGCAGCCTCACCTTTTAAAGTCACACTGATTTCACTGAGCTGGTCTTTCTGGATTTGCCACAAGTATTTTTAACTTAACATAACTTGACAAGGTTAATTTAGCAAGGCCAAGAGTACAGTTCTACAGATCGCTGGCCTTTTCGACAGGCGGAGTTCCAGTCAACTTTAAATTAGTGTCCATGTTCACTTCATTACTTTACCTTTCTTATCCAGCCAGCTCAAAAACAGCAGGTATATTAGATGTGATGCAACCTGAGTAGGTCAATTCGGCATCAAACCCCCTGCATTAAGACTGATTGCCCAACCTTACAGATGAAAAGGTTACATCAACCTTCATTTTAGACCTTATTTCCATTTTTCAGATTGCATAGTGAACATGTGATGTAAATGTTAGCATAATAATGTTAAGGTCAAGAGCTGAAATGTTAATGTCCCAGTGCATTAATTTACTTTGTCTCCTTGAGGGTCAGAAATTACTTCCCATAAATGCATCATTACACCTGTATTTCAGCTGTGGCTTTAGGGCCAAATTAGACAGGCATCACCTTGATTGGAGGTTGCTGTTACAAAGTTTTACTTTCATACTTCAGTAATAACTCCAACAGAAATCACTGTATGGTCGTAATTGCATTTATTCAGGTCCCCATGTGAACTATTTCTACTTTAAGCAATATATGTTTAATTTTTAATGTCCATTTGTTTTCCTTCTCTCTCAAATTTTAACAAGGGAGAACTTAAACATGCAGAGGTAGGTATTATGATTTGGAAATGACCAGCTGTTAGTCAGGGCCACTTGGCTCACAATGCCAATGAACCTAAGGGATACTGTTTGAGCATCTGTTAGTGAGAATGCCCCTTTAAAATAAGACTGAAATTGAAAGTGACAGAAAAGCTCTCATGAATGTCACGGGCCCTTGAATGTGATGACAAATTGTATTTTGCAGAGAGTTTAGGATTCTGGTGACAAAGTGTCATCTTGCATTAACTTGCTGAAGATTGGCGGATCAGGCTAAACAAGGTGGCAGTGAGGTGGAGAGAGGCAGTCAGCAGATGAGTCGGTTCACTCCTGACATGCTCATGCTGCTCATGTTCTGGAAGAGCCTGTGTAGCAAAGCAATTTTCTCATTTCAGGCTTTTCCACCTTTCGCTGTGAACCACGAGATTCACAAGTGTCACTTTTTTTACCATAATTGTTCTTTCTATTCTTTTGTGCAGCCAAAAACAAATAAATGCTTCGTACACAATATTACAAAAATATACATGTCAAAGAGAAACATTCAGATAAAAGATGGATGCGCAAGAGTTTATCTGACCTTTCTATTTACACCTTACGCTTGGAACAAGCTGAACATTTCAGGGCATCACACTGGAATAACAAATTATGGAGACTGTAAAGAGGAAGCCCAGCTGAGATTTTTCCATTTCTTGTTATGTGCATTTTATTTTTAGTGATTCTTTTTAGCAATTCTGCAATAACACACTGGCTGTGCTTTTACAGTTTTGTCTCCACATTTCAATGTCTCTCACATACGGACTGGTGTGAAAGACGACAACTCTGTATAACTGGAGCTTTTGAAAGACTTAAAATCCCTGCCTCTTGTCTTACTGCTTCAAAGCTGTTGATCTATGCAGCTCTTCTTCTGAATTCAATTAGCTACAATTAATTGCATTTTATTTGCAGCTCATTTTTAAACCGTTTAGTTTAATTCAATTAAAATGCGGCTCTGTAATCAGCTAACCACCTTGTTATAACCTGTATCATTTCTTAAAGGATTAAAATGAGGAATTCCAATGGCATGCTATTTCTGATGCCTAATCCCCTTAAAATATTTTGAAAGCTGTTTTTGTTCTGCTTTACTGTTCAGCTATAGAGATGAGATGATGCATCTTAGCCAGACTGCAGAAAGGCACACTTTCTCTGTCCTCATCGTCTGACTCCTGCCAAAGCTTTGAGCCGAAAACGTTGTCCCTTTCCAACCTTCACTGCAAGTTAGTGGGGAGGGAGGAGGAGAGGGGGAGATAGAGTTTAGTAAAATCACTTGTGAAAACCCTTTTTATTCTATTTCATGCATAAAAATATCTTTTTGCCTCCCAATTTGAGTTGTGTTCAGCCCTGCTGCTGCAGCTGGGTAAAATCAAACACTATGAAAAGGAATCTCAAAATTGCCCTTGAAATCTTATGATGCTAATTTGATTTGTATTCACAATTTACAATTTGAAAGGACAATGTGACATACCCCTGCATACAAAGCAGGAAAAATGTTGTTATCTTAGCAGCTAATTAGATTTCCTATGCAAACACTGACATGTTAAACAGCCTTCTCCTACTAGTGTCCTTCATGGGAAATACACATGTTTATGATTACAATTAATCCTGCCTTCACAGTGGAAAACATCTTGCTGTCTGTGTTGCCAGAGCTGTTCAATCATGAAAAGAATAATTTGTTGTGTTAATCACTTGCTGGTCATCATTTAAGCTGAAGTTTTCAGTTTAGACTAATGCTTTTAATTTTACTTAGTTTATTTGGCAGAATGTCATATACGTTATCCTAATGATGTGGGCTTTGACTTAGTAAATAGTATATGATGATTTTTATAATGGCATATTTAGAATATAATCTATGAGAATTAGCTAAAGAAGCATTAAAGAAAAATTATGCCATTTGATGGATTTCTCCAAAGGATAACTACTAAAAAAATAAACCAAGCAACTATATCAACTGCTGTCACACATCCTGACAACCATATGAGAAGCTGAAATACTTTCTGTCAGCGGCTTTAAACTGTCAGTTTGTTGATAACTAAAACTAAAAGTGAAGTTTCTCTTAATTTAAAAAAGAGATTGTTTTACAGTGTTTAATCTCTGTTGGATCAATCTGGCCGCACTGAATATTGTTTCCTGGTTATTGTGGTTTTCTGTCACAAGCTAAATAAATTGTTGGACCGCTGCTATGTTTATTTTAGCTCATTTTACTTCCCTGTTCTTTGCACCATCCATTACTATTCTGTTCCTCATAAACTCAGGATATCAACAGCTGACGTGTCTCATGTTGCTTTGGCATTTCTCCTTAATGTTTTTAGATACATGTAATGATGCAAACAGGTCTGAGATAGGTTGAATGTATTTGTCAATAACACTGTGGCTGTCTGTACATTGACACGCTGTGATGTTGGTTATGGTTCAGTTTCAAGACCTTTCATCAACTGTGCTTGGATCAGTGATGCATCCTCCCTGACTTGGCTCTACTCCTGTTAACATGCGTATGTTTTAGTTCAGTGTTATAAGTTAGTAGATGAATAAGAAGGAGAACAACTCAGATGTGACAGTCTTTTTATCTAATAGTGCTGTCACATGAGATAATTCTTAAAAGCAGGTTTTTTTTCTGTAGATAACGGTCTAACAAGTTGGAGGTATACTTGGCACTGGCAGACCTTCATCTTTCCAAAAGGCCCCTACGCTTTGCTATAATTTAAGCCAAATTATGATGTGCACTTATAATTTTTGATAACTTAGAATGATGGTTGTGTGAAAATGGACTGCAGGATGCTTGGGCATTTCTGTGTGGAGTTTAAATGTTCTCTCCTTGCCTGTAAGAGTGCTCTTCAGGTGCTAAGGTGTCTTGCACATTACATTAATCTATAATTCAAATTTGGCTGAGTGAGAGTGTTTATTGTCTGTGTTGGCCCTGTAATGGATTGATTACTGATCACTTGACCCTACATCCAATGGCTAATTACAGATAACCTTGTGACCCTGAAGAGGATCAAGTGATTATAGATTTTTTAAAAATGTAATAATTTTATTTGTAAAAGTTACATTTTAAAGCAGTAGCCACTTCTTAGACTATCGTACATTAAATACAGTAAATGTTCAAAGTAGATAATTGCATTTGAGTTGGTAACCCATAAAAACATTCAAAACAAATCATTAGAATATGAGTTTTTATTTATTTAAACACCAAAATGAATTAGAATATAAAAATATTTATTGTATTGTAGAGGATTTTATTTTTAATTTACACAGTTTTTTTTTCTTTTTGTATTATGCACTTATCATATCTACTGAAAAATGCAATGTACAGTAATGGCTCCACATTGTCTGGCTCTGATCTTTATGGGGCACGCATGCCAGTGGTTCTGCAGAACTGCTGAGCACTTTTTACTCACTGCTATCTGTCTTATCAGAATAAAAGACTTGTCTTTTTAAGCTTTATCTTCCATTTTCAACATGCTTTATTCAAGACAAATTCCAAAACATGCACAAGAAAAAAGAAGCTTCACAAGTTTACCTTGTAATAACACCATAATATGGGTGGTTTGATATTCTGAAAGTTTCACAGCGCAGGATTTTTTTTTCCTAAAGACATGATGAAAATGGATTTTCAGGATCTTGCAGTGTGTACTGATTCATGGAATGATAGAAACAGGTGCCAAAAATCGCTAAACTCTGTGTCTTTATCATGTCAGTCAGATATAATAGGTTTTTCCAATCTATCTGTACAAAGTGTTCAGATTCTTCACTGGTATCTATGTAAATGAGTCGATTTTCTTTTGCTAGATAATGTTTTTTTTCCTTTGGTTTGTGTTTTTTTTATGATTATTTTTCACAAAGTAAAAGAAGCCTTGAAGCAAAACAGTAAACACGAATAAAAACATAGTGTCTTGCCAACCTGATTTAGGTTTTGCTATATTTCATGTTTGTTGTTTGTCATGCAAATAACACAACAAAATGTGGTTGTACACAAGACCAGATAAAAAGAGCTGTCATCATAATAGCAGAGGTGCAGTCGCGTTTTCTTTGCTGAGAACAAGGTGTCAGAGAAAACTCTTTTACTGGATTTTTTCAATGTGCACTTCAGGCCAGCACAATGAGGGAGGATGTCAGTGTGAGTCTCTTGTAGTGGAAAGGTATTTTTTGCTCATAATATCAGACATGTCATTTTTACTCAATTTAAAACTAACAGGAGCGGGTTTAGGGGATGGCCACTTGGGCTCAAGCCTCCGATGTTTTCTGAAAATTTCCGAATATGATTTTTACTTTTGTACAGCTCTAAGAGCCAAAGACTCGGGTCAACTAGACCAGACCATTTTAGCTATTTGGTGCTGTATTATTATTATTTTTTTTTACAACATTTGCATTTTTTATGTTTTTATTTAAAGCACCTTGAATTGACTTGTACATAATATACAAATAAACTTGCCTTGCTTTGGTTGAGAGAAACCGTCTCTCAGAAGTAGCTTCCAATACCAGAGTCTAACATAGAGAGGGCAGCTGTGCAGGGTAGCCTTCCCTAAAAACAAACCACTCCATCAGCCTGCATTACCCTGCTTTTTTAATTTTCACTTGCTGACTGTAAATCTGTGGTACAAAGAAAGTGAATGATTGCAAGATAATGTTATGTTCAAGGTTACATAGGAAGACTCCAAACAAGCTGCTATCAGTCAGTCTGTCAGATAAATATATATATAGGGCAGTCATGGGAACAACTAAGATACCGTGTAGGACCCTCAAGCTCCCAGGACTCTGGTAGAGAACCTGAGCTTGAGATGAACAGCCCCCCCGCCCTACCCAGGGGAGATGGAAAGGGTGGGTGAGGGAGGAGGTGTGTGTGTATATACAGTTTACAGTACATACATATGACTATATATTGATGACTTCAGATCATAGATCATCAATTATGTAGTTTAACATCAAATATAAATAATATGTGATGTTCCACTGATTTTTATCTGCTTTTAAAAGTTGAGATGCAGTGTCATTAAAAAAAAAACATCAACTTTCAAGCCCCGGATCCTCAATCCGCCCCTGAAACTAATTTCTTTCAAATGGTGCAGTTGTTTTCACCAGCTGCATAAAACAGGCTGAAATAAATTGCTTTGTTGCTGCTCTTGTGAATTAGTGGCTCATAACCTTCAGTTTCGTAATAGAGCACAGTGGGGTGGGTCTGATAGCTGTCATTCAAATAATAAGCACTTGTTATCATATGGCGCCTAAATATTATTGTGTGGAGGTGCTGCTTCGCACCATCAGTGACATCATTTTAAGGTGAAAATCATTGCTCTTGATTGAAGGCTCTCTGTTGACTTGCTGACTCACTGAGTACTTGACTCAAGTTAAGTGCACACTTGAAAATGTGCAGTGTTATTTGCATCAGAATTAGAATGTGTATTAGAATATCTGCATGCAACAAGAACAACCTGTAATAATCGATGTACACTGAATCGTAGGGTAGCAACGAAGATTTTTTCTGTCAATGCGAGATTTTTTGGGGGGCATTTCTCCACATTCTCTACAAAGATGAAATGGCAAAGATAACTACAGGCAAATAAACAGTGAGGGAGTACATAGAGTTCACCAAGTCAGCTAGAGTCTGGCATGGAATTCAGAAATAGAGGTACAGCTACTGGCTGATACTGAGGTGTGCAGGGTGAAGAAGTACCTTGAATGCAAAAAAAATCTCTGGACACCAAATTGGTAAATAATAAACAGTTTTATTATAAAAAGTCAGGCATCAAAACCAGGTATGCAAGATCTGTGTAACTTTTAAAACCCATTCTAGAAAAGCCTACTGACCCTCTATATCAGCTGGACTAATCACTGGACCCCCATGTAAAAACAAATCACACCCCCCATGTATGGAGCCTGGATGCCATTGATCCGTTCATAGTAAACAGAATAGTACCGATAAAATCAATAAATATATTCAGATTAAGTCATCATGCTTATTAAACACAGAGGATCAGACACTACCAAACCTTTCTGAACTTCAGATGTTCCCCACCGACCTCAACTCGGCAGGCCTATAAAGCAAACATGCAGTGATAACTGCACTGTTAATACCTAAAGAAATATGCTACTTGTGCAGCGTGCAAGTAGAACTGTCTTACTTTTGACATATTAATATCATAATGTCTTTATGTTTTATTTGACAATGTGTTCATTAAGTAATGAAGTAATCCACACAAGAATCATTTAAAACATACATATTCAATTCAACCACTGTGGGACAATATTATCAAACCTGCAAGGCAATTTATCTCTTTAAGAACTTGCCGGCCAGCATATTGAATTACCACAAATCAAAGAATGCCCTCAGATTTGTCATATTTGCTCTGAAAACAAGGGTTCTGTGTGACACACCTCATTGCACTTCCACCTGCCGTGTCATAAGTGTACTTCGTGTAGTCACAGGCTGCAGTGAGGGCTTTTAAAACAGAGCTGGGCTTATGGGAAACATAGATAACACAAGCAAACCTGGGTCATTTTCAGTGAAAATCAATTACAGACAAGGTCTCTGTGTTTTAACTTCACATTATGCCACATGTTCTATGTTTATGTAGCAGTTTGCCGTAGCGTTTAGCAACCTGAAATTAATATTAATATTAAATATTAACATTAATAATATTTACTTATGGAGCACCACCTTTTAATTTCTAGCTTACTGTGGTAAGCTAAGGTATAAAAGTAAACCTTTGATGTCATCTATAGAGCGAATAAATCAATCAATGATCATTACATTCCTGACGTTGTCCATAAAATAAATGTTTAACTCCTCAGTAACTTTGAACCGATGCAGAAAAAAAAAATAGATTTCCAAATCCAGCAACATATTGAAGGCAAAGTATGGCTGTGAGTGCTACACAGTTTCCATGATTCATCCCAAACAGAATACCTGAGCTCCATATAGAAACCGCTCAAATACTGGCTATGTTTGGCAGCACATGAGCAACCTGAGTGAACAACTTTTCTGTGTGATGAAAATGAATAAAACATAACACAGGAGTTATCTCACTGATGTAAACCTCCACTCAGTCCTCAGAGTTTCTACGGCTCCAGGCCTGACTCCAAAAACTGATGAACTTCTGCTGAAGGAAAGACACCCGGCATTTGGTTTGACTTAATGTGTGAAAGAACAGTAGAAAGTGTACTTGACTTTCTGGGTTTTTTTGTTGTTTTTTTTTTTACTGTTTTATTTTTTTTAGGTAAAAAGTTTTTTTTTATAATTATAGGAAACTATATGACATTAGTTCTCACACTAAAGATTACACTATTATATTCAAATGACCCCAAGAAGATAATTAACAAAGGGTATTGAGTTTGATTCTGTTTTTAGTTCTTCTCAGAGATTTAAGATTGGTTTGAGAAGTGGTTTTAAAAACAACACTGAGGTCATTTAGAGTACATAGATGTAATATACATTCTCTAAAATGAACAGTGGTTCATTCCTTGGATACAAAAGATTCAAATGAACTACAAAATGCCTAAATTTAGTTGAGCAAGGTTATCATCAAAGCCATTCTAGTACTGGAATCACAAACAAGAGGCTGATTGTAAAAAGGACTTTGCGTTGGGAAAAACAAGCTTCGTTTGGTGTCAAACTGTCACTGAAATGCACTGATTACAGTGTAACAAAAGATTTGCAAACTAAAATGTAGATACGGGTGTTGTTGTTGCCTAAGTGACAGTTTGGCTCTGCTGCGAATTACCATGAGAGGAGTATGGATGCTGACCTGATATGGGAATCAACCTGCTTGAAACCTTGTACAACAAAATGTTCTAAATGTACATTCAATCAGGCTGAAGCACCCCCCAAAATGAATCCCAGCACCCCTACAATTATTATTTTCTTTTTGTATGTGTTCGTAAACACAAACACATATGTAAACACAACAAATGCGACACAATTCTTAATGGGTACCACTCAATACCAACCAACATTTGCATTTAAGCTGAAGTTTTCAGCCGCGTTTTTATTTTCTTTTCTTTTAGCTAAGAAACATTACAGGTGTATGTATCGCTATCCTCTGTTTAAACTGGAGGAAGATAAGCTAGCTCTGTTATGTACATGTGTTAATATTAGCATGTTGCCTGCCAGCTATAGCAGAGAGCCGTGCACCACCACCGGCGTTTTGGAGCATTTTGGCTCATGACCGCACAATGGTGTGTCTGTGTGTGTGCACCCAGAGAGAGTATTTTGGTACGTTTTGATCACGGCCTTTGAAAAGGTAGAAGCGTAAAAGACGTTAGGAGGGAGGTCAATGGCAGCAAATTAATTAAAGTTAAGATGTTACCAACTAGCTAACTAAGTGGATGCTCATTCATTAACATTTTAACTCTTGTTGTGTGCATATGTGTGTGTGTGTGTGTGTGTGTGTGTACATACAGACATGATGGACCTAAGGCAGTTTTTTTTAAAGAAAGGGCCAAGTTCAGGAAATGATCTGTCTATCAATAATAATCCAAGTAGGATCGATGTATCAATGTTTAGATTTCTTGTTAGATATAAAACAGATTGTTTGGTTGCTCTTAGTTTCCCTTAATATTTTTTTAAATGTATGTAATTTTTTTCATCTGGTTGAATACAATTTGTGTTTATGATCATCAGTGGAAAAAGGGAGAGATGATGAAAGGGCAGGGGAGGAAAGAGTGCAAAATCAGGAAGAACCAGGTAAGAAAACAGATCGAATAGTGGCAAAACAACAGCTGTGAAGATGATTTTAAAATATTCCATCTACAATATAATTTTAATCATACATGGTGGAAGCTATGTGTTCTCCCAATATAAGATGTTTTTTAGAAGTATACCTGCTTAACTTCTGTCAGTGGACTTAATTTTTCAAAAGGACATCTTCATTACATTTTTCAAATGAATCTGTATAGAAGAAGAACAGGAAGAAATACTGGGAGATAAAAGGTTTACTCCAGAAACATACGTGCTGTTTATGTGTGTGTTGAGGAGCTGCTTTATCAAAATAAGTTGTCTTACCCTAGAAAGTAGAATAAATATGCTTCTTTCAAGTTTTCATTTCATTCCTCTTTTGCTGTGGTTCAGCATTTAAATAACCTTTGTTATTTGTGATTATCTAGTCACAGACTATACCAAAAAGTGTTTTTTTTTTCTCAAATTTGGGAAAATAATTGTTAGGATGTATGAAACAGTGAAATTAATCTTGCCTGGGCTCGCAGCTCTCTGGGTGCTCAGCACCCCTAACCCTCTGTTTCTAGAATCGCCCCTGCATTCAATCAAGCTGTGCATTTGCAAAATAATAAATTAGTAAATAGAAAAAGTAAAATAACAAGTATCTACCTTCCCAAAACTGTACACTGAAACTGTTACCTGTCTTTTCAAAAGAAAGGAGGAACATTTTGTAGGTATTTAACATGCAGAGTAACATGCAGTGTTCTGGATTTGTTACCTTTGCCAAGATTGTTTTTTCCAACATTGGTTTGTTTGTCTGTCTGTTTGCAACATAACTCAATAAGTTATGGGTGGATTTTAATGAAATTTTCAGGAAATATAGGATCCAAGACAAGGAACTGGTGATTAAAATCTGGAGGTGATCCGGATTACCATCTGGATCCAGGAATTTTTTAAAGGATACTTTATCATTGAAAGATAAAGCTGTTTTCATCTTTTGTGTATGCAACTCACAAAAAGCTGAGGAGACTATGTGGTTTGGTGGAGCTCAGAGTGCTCTTCTAGTTTATTTTTGTCTACAAAAAATCCTGAGTTTGGCAGGCATGTTGCCTTTTTCTCAGTCAGGATTAAAAACGAAACAAGAGCAGCAGTTAGATGCTTTTTTTGTGCTGATTGATTTAGATGAATGTACCCTGAACTGTAATATAATTAGCTCACAAGGGTTTTTGTAAATTCACTGCTGCAGTCGAGGCATTCCTACATAAGAAGGATAACCCTACATCATTTACCACTTATTTTACCTGTGTGTTAAGACTAGTGAAATCAGATATTATAATGGTTCTGCTGTACAGAAGACCAAAGAGGTTCTTCAGACCACTGTTATAGAGACAAATCACTTGAGCTTTTACCAACTGTGGAAATGGATAAACCCATAAATATGTTATAAAGGATTAAAATTGATGTTTTATGTATACGTGTTGAGATTTATTTTATGTAAGTTCTTTAAATTGTAAGAGATTTTAAAGCTGCATATAATTCTATATCAGAGATATCAGGATAATAATTGGTTGTCAATTATTGTATCAAATATTTTGATGTCTGTGAATCCAGTTATTTAGTACATTTGAATTCATGTCACCTACTTGGTGCATTTACATGACAGTTTTTCACAAAATAAAAGCAATAATTGCAAAGTTTTGACAAACTAAAATTTGGATTAGCAGTAAACAGTTTAATGTAGTTAAACTATGCAGAATTGCAGCTCAGGTAATATAAATATGTAACATTATTTTGCTGTTTTCTGCTTGGCCTTTTGAAGCCATTCTTTCCTTTTTAAATTAAATGTAAAACTCTGCATTTCCCTCTTATTTACTTCATACCACACTATCTTAACCAGTCACATGACCTAATATGTCATGTGTAAAATGCGGGAAAAGTGTTTCCATTACACTTAAATTTTATAAAATTTAAAATAAAATTTTATATCGATATACCATCTCACATAAAAACCTTTAAGCAATAATTAAGAAGTTTTTTTTAAATGTACGTGTTTCCATTACCAGATTTCTATTGCAATATTTAGGTTTTGCGTAATGCTAGGTGCAATGGAAATATAACTACTCATTAAACTTTGTCCACATGAACATTATTCTCATGTTCAAGTTCAAACACAGCTGCAAGCATCACCGCATCCATCACCAGAGAGCAAGAGCTCAGAATGAATCAAAATCATTACATCATTCTCATTGGCATTCAAAAGCACAGCCAGTAAAAGCTCAGGAACAGACTGTTTGATTAAACCGTTCATGGTAGATTGGCTGTGAAAACACTAAAATCAACAGTTAATCAGAAAGCAGGTCAGTCTGAACCACAGTCCTGTAAGATGCTAAAAGACTCCCAGAATCCCTCAAGCTGTGCCCACACACCCCCCCCCTCCCCCCACACATACACACACTCATGCACGTACAACTTAAAATAACATTAGTCCAAATCAGTGGTTTTCACATTTTTTGAGCCATCATCCCAAAGATAAGATAAGATTGGTGTTTGAGACCCCCAACCCTGCGTGACGACTGAACAATTAATTATGTGATATAAATATAAAATGAGTCATCCTGCAGTCTTCATAAATAAGGAAGATGAAGTAGTTTTTGGTGGGTCACTGCTGTGACAAGGCACCTAAATGTTCAAACAGCTTTTTGCTAAAAGATGATACAATTAGATTTATAATTTGGGATGTGTAATAACTTTGTTGTTTATGTAAAAAAAATAAAGTGTAATAGATGTATGTCTTAGTTTAACTCATTAGTTTAATTTTGACACCTCTGGTAAAAAGTCTATATTTATTTAGTGGATGTAAGCTAACCCTGCCTCTCACCTGATGTAAGCTGGGATTGGCTCCAGCCCCCCGCGACTCCGTTCAGGGAGAAGTGATAGAAAATGGATGGATGGATGTAAGCTATATATATTTTATTATAATCTGTTAACCCTCTGTAATTATCTCACAACTCCATGCGATCATGGCCATTGAATGTAGGGTCATGGTCTCGATACCCATTTTGAGATCCACTGGTCTGTTACTTATTAAGTACCGGTACATACTCTAACTAGCAAGAGCTTTTTTCCTGTTCTTGAGGTCATGACAACAAAACGACATAATTTTCTCTCGCTGAGATGTATGGGGAGTTCCTTCGGCTTCTTGTTGACACATCAGCCAAGCAGAATTTTCTTCTCATTGGTCTCCGAGAGGTATGAAGTGATTGGTTGGATGTTTGAAGTGGGCGTGTTTAACAGAGTGGCTTGGTGTGAAAATTTGTCTCCTGGGTTTTTGCTGATGGATAGTTTTAATGAATGAATGAATGAACAGTGAAAATGTATATAAAACGTGACATTTAAAGAAACAGACATTTCTGCATGCACAACCTCATCAAGCTCCTAACAAAGTTTCCTTTACATATGAAATAATGAGATCAAATGTAAGTTAAGCATAAAAAACTCAGACGCTGCAAAGTAAACTCCTTCTTTCAGACAAAACTTCACATGGAATATGAATTGACCACTCCTTGCTTCATGCAGTGTACCACAAGCTTTAATTTTACTACTCATTACCTTTGCGCCACTACCTCCACACTCTGGAGAGACTCTTCACTCTGCCAATTTTCATTTCTTATTTCATTCTTATCACCTCCTCCAAGGACTGAATGTTTTCAGCCCCATTTCTTTATCCGTTTGTTGCATATCTCTGGCTTATATTAACAGATTTCAATTTCATTGGCATTTTCAATTATTTAAACACAGTCTGTGTATGATTGTGGAGCCTTGAGTCTGCATGTAGTCCTTGCATGCTTTTTAGTATTGTTTCTTGTGAATGTTCAGGTCATTCTTACGTGTTTTCACTCATAGAAGTCTGTAGTATTTGTTGCCAATGCCAATTAAAAAAACAAACCTAAGAAAAAGGTGTTTATTTACTATATTTTATTTCTAGGCTCTTGTTTGGTGTTAGGAAAAGCTGAATAACAGTTTAAATAATTTTTGTGAGCCTGTGTGGTTGTTGTCATTCTAAAAGGAAAAGGTTTCTTTTTGTCTTACAAATTAACTGAAAGTGGAAAGAAATGACAATCATTGTGATAGCGAGACACACCAACACTGACAAGTTTATCACTTGAATACACGAAGAAAAGACATGAAAAAAATAACACATAGACTGGGTTAGACACAGTAAAGCTGTGCTTTAAGTGAATGGTATGTTGGCTGTATCTGTCTGAACACTAAGAGAATCAACAAATCTCTCAAGTGCAGAATCACAATTCAAATGTTTTTTTTTATTATTCATGCATGCAATCAATGAAACAGAAACTAAATATATTCAGTGTACGTTTGTACTGATTGGAGAAACAATCGGAGGTCCACAAAAGTGGGGTTCAGATATCCATGGTAAAAAGCCAAGCTAGGTTTATCAAATATGCATGGGAACTCTGTCAATGACAAAGGGCGGCTTCGGTGGAATCCAGTCCTGACTGAAAATTAAACTTACTGTCAATAATGTGATCAAATTCTGGCATTGGCAGTACAAGGACCAGAGAGTTCATACCAGGGGTTCCGATACTCCATACTCACTGAGCAACTCCCACAGAAGTTGCTGCAGATGGAAGCACCTCTCCAGGATAACTTAATAGATTTTACTATTTAAATCTTTTTGATGGTTCACTACTCCCCCCCTTCCGGACCTAATAGTGGACCCAAATGTTCTCAAAGCTGTCTGGAAGCTATCCTCCATGGCCTGTCTTAAAGGCTCCCATGCCCAATTTTTAGCCAGCCAAAGCCAAGTTCTGCTTTTGCGGCCAAAACTCATCAGCTGCAGCCACAGTGCTGCAAGGTTTGGGAGTTTCTCTGTCGCAATACACCTGACACACACATCAGACTTTATTAGCAGAGTTGTGCAGAGCTTGACATCCAAACGCTGCACAAGTCTGCTAATTACCCATTGATTTGAGCCAAGACCCCAAAAAAACCTTTATGAATTAACTAATAAATGACACAGCTGCTGGTATTAGAAATAATATTTTGGATATCACAATTTATAATGCATTTCCTCATAAGACATTAAAATATCTGCTTCATATAAGTCAGATATTGTGGTAGGTCCTCTTCATTTCCTATCATTTCAAACTGGCCTCCAGTTTGCCTGGTTTAATAAGACATTACCCCAACCCATGGCTGGCTGGCAACTGTCAGTTGACGGGTGACGGGCCCCCCTTCTACTAACCGCATCGTTGCACTTCCCTGCATCAATCAGCAAGGAATTTGAGAGCGCTCACATAGTATGTAGTTGTAATCAACTCATGATCATTTCTTGTCTTGGGGCCCTGGATGGCAGTCCAGCGATGTCCCTAAATAATAAACTTGGATTGCAGCATATGTTGCTCCAAAACCTATATATACCTTTCAGCATTAATGGTGCATTCAGCGTAATGAGAGTTACCCATTCTGTGGGCACTAACAAACCCTCATACCATCACAGATGCTGACTTTACACTGATAATAATCTGGATAGTCCTTTTCCTCTTTGGTTCGAAGAGCATGACATTTATGAGTTCCAAAAATTATTTGAAGACTCATTAGACCACAGCACCCCTTTCCACTTTCTGACAGTCAATTTGAGATGAGCTTAGACCCTAATGGCATTTCCAAGTGCTGTTACTACATAGCTTTCACTTGGTGCACATGGTGCTCTTGTGATCTGACCAAAACTGTAATCAGCATAAATTGCATTATCTAGTTTATCAAATTGGTCTACATAGGAATTAATTTTGAATGTGATCAAAAAGTCTAAACCTATCCACAGTCTGATCAACAGGAAAAAATGTGTATGTGTTAAACATTTTGATAGTTTTTTTGTGTATGTGGGTTTTTGTACAGCTGAAGCATGTGGGGATTAGGTGACATGATAAGTTTTTTAGGAGACTTAATAAAATGGCATCAGCAACACAGAACTAAACAATGGAGCACACAGTGTCTTAGTTGGAAACCGAAAGAGCTAATGATGAGCATTTTGATGATCAGAAAAAAAACAAGTTGTTCAAGTGGATAGTTTCATTTATTAAAACAATTTTTTTGCCTTTTTTCTCCTCCACATTTGTCCACGTTGTGAAAATCCAGAGTGCTACGTTTTTAATTAATGTGTTCATGATGTAAACACAAACCTGACCTGGTCACTTTATCTATTGTCAATATAAAGTGCCCTAACCCCTCTTGACCCCCTGTAGATCTGCCCCTGCTTAGAATGCAATGAGAAGTTTTGTGGGGAAAATAAATTCAGTCCTTTCTTACTTTATCTGTATTTCCTCTCCCATTTCTCCTTTTAATGCAAATAAATCCAACCAGCATGAAAACACACAATGAAATCTAGGTAGTGAAGGCAAGCGCCCATCTATTCCCACAGTAATAATTCTTCACTTCGACCACATCAGAGCACCGCCTCAGGGGATTGGGATGGGTAACACAGATAGAGCCTGTGTAGTGTTTTTTCAGTGATGGCTAGATGGAACCTGAAACTGGAACATCAATCATAACTTGTTTTTTTTTAGTGTAGCACTATAAAGTTGTAAATCATATTTTTCACATTCTCAGAAGACACATTCACATGCGTTGACGTCGTTGAGGAAATGATCAAAAAGCAGTTATGAATTACTGTCCTTCTCATAGCAAATATTAACAGAAATATCTGTCAGCAAAATCTAACCACCTGAATCCCATCAGCACAAAATTCAGTAAATTATTCACATTGTTGACCTAATGATTTATTAGGTCAAATATTACAAAAATAGATTGTTAATATAGATATAACACCAATATATAAAATGATGAACTTGAAGTTATTTAAACACAATCTACAATATCTACTTTTCAACATGTTTGTTCATTTTAGTTACTTAACAGTGTTTTTTCCTTCTGCGGTGCAAAACAAAGAGACACAGACAAATTTCAAAGGCCTGCGTTTTGCCTTTGACCATCACAACCTTGATTCTTTTGTGGCCAAAAGCTAACATACAAAGAACTAAGCACTGAGTTATTAGTTTAGGAGAAATTGTCAGAATTTTAATAACTGAGATGCAAATTCTTCATGTGAAGTAAATGAAAACATGGTTGACACTCAACACATATAATGCATTAGATGAAGGTTTGTAGATAACAGATGAAGCACACTTGATCTCTCACTTGGTTAAAACCTTGGATGCTAATACAGCTAGCGCAGGCAAATTCCAGCAACAATACTTGACATGACACTGATTTATTGAGTAAGAATCACAACCTTGCAGTGCTGTTGTGTGTGTGTGAAATTTTGATGTAAAAAACATTTTTTTCTTTGTCATGAAGCCAAAGCAATAATAATTGTCTCATCTTTTAATATTTATTGCCACTTCTTTAAACATTTGTCAAGGTTACACAATATTATTTTTTTTCATTTAGAAAGAAATTCTGTTCCCTGGTGAAAGAAGCACTATGCATTATGGCCAACTCGCTCAATCTGCATAGGATCAGATAAAGCCTAATTAAAACAAATCACACAATAAAATAAACAACAGTTTCATTTTAAAAGTAATAGCTTTTAATTGCATTTTACTCAATGTATCTAAATAACTTTAGAATAATGGTTTTAGAGGGAAATATGATTCACTTTGAATGAACATCCTCTTTTGTCTTTCGTTGCACCTCCTCAGTACCTCCTGTATCTTTGCTTATAATTAAATTAAATTAATCTAAGAGTGACCACCAACATTACAGCTTGTGGTTAAATGAAAGAGCCCGGGGGTTTTAATTGCTACTGAACATTAAGCTGTCTCCATATTGACTTATCTGATGACTCTGTGAGACTATACCCATCTACCCAATATTGTTTAATCAGTGGTGTTTATAAAAGTTTGTTGAGTTGACTTGAATCCATACCACAAACTTTACAAAAAGAACATCAACCACTTATTCATGATGTTCAATTTGTCCAAAGCTTTTTTTTGGACCAGATTTTCAGATAATGTGTTTTTCACTACATTGATCCAATGAAACAATACCAAAATACAAGGAAAGGAAAAATATAAACGGTCATTTTGCCTTCTTGGTTTTCTATCTACAAACCGGTCACAGCAATGATCATCACTAATACTGATTCAAGGATAATTGCTCCATATATGTGGTCATCTGAAACTCCTGGTTAGACAAACCAGTGAATTAATGTAAAATGAATCTGAATGAATTATGAGCTCTTGTCAGCTCTATTAGAAATACAGACTGACCATTACATTTTTAATTAACCCTCAGTCCAACATATTGGACATCTGTCCAAGAAGTCACCGTAGATAACTTTGGGTAATAGAATAAAATGACTTCTGATATACTGATTTTGAAATCAGTCTAGAAATTGAATGTCTTTGGCCAGATAAGAGCCGACATTGTAGTACTTATCGAGTGATTAAGGCAGACTCTTTATTCGACTCCAGTTTCCATGGAGACATGGCTTGATTTGATGAGCATAATGTGTGTGTGTGCATGTGAGTTATGGTTGTATGCATGTATACAAGAAGAAAAGAGATTCAGCAGAATGCAAACTTCATAAACCTTTTCTAGGGGTAAAATGAACATCCTGTTTTATAGGACTATGGGATTCTGGTAGCCATGGAAACCAGAAACCAAAGTGCAAATCCAAGGCAATATTGACACTGCTATCCAGATTGGTTTGCAGAAGTCTTTACCAAAGTACTGTAATGGATTGAAACAACAGTTTGAATCTAACTCACCGAGCCAAGAACAATGCAGTGCTTGAAAAGCTGTCTTTTTACAAAAAGAGGTACAATAAATAAATACATAAATAAAAAGTAGTGTAAAAGTAGAGTAAGACTGTAAACTGCTGTCCACTAGCATTTTAACATATAGAAAAAAAATACTATCAATATTAATTGATATTAATATTAATATAAAATACTATCAATATTACAGTTTCTACTTTGAATGCTAAATAAGCCATCCTGTGATAATGAAGTGCGGGCAGCGGAACAGCATCAAGTACAGCCTGCGAGTGTTGCATATCACACCTTTTTCTTTTACAAAGAAGTATGCTGCCACTGAGCAAAGGATTTAACCACAAGCTGATATGTCTCGTGTTTTCCAACATTCAACTTCACTGCTGTTTTGTGATACCATACGTCCACTATCTGTTTTGCTATAAAACTAGGAAAGAGCCTGTGCTGTGAGAGGGTTGTCTCACACGGCACAGGTAACTCGTACCTCTGTTGATTGATTGATTGATAAGACATTTTTGCAATAAATAAATTAACAAAACCTCTTAACTTTGGTGTGCCTCATTACAATCTATGTATTTGGTTGACCAAAGAAAGTCAGAAAAAGGAGCCTTTGCTCTTGAGTTAATTGAAAATAACTATAAATAAAAGCCAGATGACCACATTCACAGAATGTTGTTGAATAGCTATCCAAGCTAAATGTACAATTATCATTTTTTACATTCAGATTTCACTCAAAACGTTTTACCAAAATATCTTGTTAAGGTTATGACAATATTACAATATGACACCAAAAAATAATGAGAAAAATAATCCAGACAGTTGGCCCTGTGCTGGAAGACAAAAACAAATAGGACTGCTGGCTGGTACCCAAACGGACATTTATTCTGGCAATATCTAGCTCACTGTTATTTGATAAAACACTATATACAGTAAATACAATGAAAATAGAAGCTTTTTAATGCAAAAATCACCAGTTCCACTTTGATCTTTTGTTTGCACCATCTTTGGTACATACAAAGGATTATGCATGCTTTGAGAACACAGTGACTACAAAGTCCTTCTAAGAAGCCTTGACATGGAAACAGGCTTTCAGCAAAACGTAATGACATGACATTCTAGAAATATAGCCATTGAGGATCCCTTCCTTTATGTTTCAGAAGCATCTCCTCTTTCTTATTAGCTCCTGTGCACCCCTCAGACTTTCATCTGACTTTGTGTGTGAATAATGGTCATAACACACTCATGCCATAACGTCAGCTGTCACATCCACCGCCCAGCCCTCTCCCTTACTGTGATACCCTGGAGCAAGTCTTAACCCTCATGCAGCCTGTTATACTTGTGGGGTTCAGCATTTTGGGCCTCATGAATTTACTATAAGTATAGTTAGACCCAGTTTTTTGGACCTCATGAATATAGTGAAGGACTCACTGGCTAAAGTGAGTGAGAAAAAAAAGTACACAGTGAGAAAAAGAAGGTTTGTAGACCGCCCAAGGAGATACTGAATTCACTTGATCCTAACTATACTTTCCTACTGGGGAAAACTGTACATCAATACAGCCATTAGTTATAATCATAGTCAATTAAGGCCATGGCTTGAATGCTCATGAGCCAGTCCATTTCAACCACCATGCACAGGAATTAAAGCCATTCAGCCATCATCACATGTGGCAAACAGCAGCTCCTTTTATACATTCACAGGGCACCATGAGATCCTGCTTTCCTTTCCGTTTTTAACTTTTTCTCCTTTTTGTTTTACCTTCCACTTGAGATTACATTGTGGGATTTTTAGTATTGTTTCAGAGGATAGAGTGATTTACGATGAGGCATGACTGGTACATGGTTGCCATGTGTCACAGGCTAATGACTACATATGATGGATAGGGACAAAGCTGGGTCAGATTTCAAGATCTTTGTACGTCTTTGAGGAACAAACCTTTGCAGCCTCAACATCTGTGCAGACACTGTTGGATTATGCATAGACCTTTTTTTCCTTTTCTTTTTGATGATTTTGGTCAGGCATTATCTTCAAGGATCACATACCAGCTTTAGTTGCAACAAGAGAGCCTGCACTAATCCTCTGAGTGCATCCTCTGTGGCACATCTATTACGCTCTTCGCTCAGGGTGCACACAATGCAGCAACAGAGCAGTAGAGGTCATGAGCAGTTCAGCCTGCAATTAACCATGCAATTAATTGCTGATTTCAAGAGAACACATTGTTCTGCAAAAAACGGACAGCTTGGATTTTGGAGGGGTATGGTATACATTGATTGGCTTTCATGGTAGCTTATGTTAAAATGGTTCATGCGTAATTTCTAACACTGTGCATTAGTATGCCATTAGGTCCTCTTTTACATATAGGGATGAGCATGTATCGAGAGTAATCAAATAAGCTTTGTGTGTACAAATTAGTGAGAAATACAGGGGGATCTCATTGTTCGTCTACGTGTCCATTAGTTATCCTTCACTTTCAAACAATTTAATTTAGCCTTCAGCACCCAGAGCAATGAAGAGTTGTTTGATGTGCATTTCCTGATGTGTTATGACTGCAGGGTTTGTGTACAATCACAGGTCAAAGGTGCATGTAAATTATAACCTACAGTTGCTATGCTTTGGAAGACCTGAAGCAACTTGAGTTTGATCATTGTTTGGGGATCGGTGGGCTCTGGAAACGACAGTAACCATCAGGGTAGTAATGAGAGAAAGACATATTTTCTATTAGAAAGGGGAAAGGTTGAATCAGCAGCTTTGCTTGTCAGATTTTGCCTTTGTTTTGGGAAAGGAGACGTTATACTACTGATTAATTTTGAATTAAAGAAAATAACTTTGTGGCTGAACCCTTTTGGAAACAGCGTGAAAATAAAACCTATTTTCACAGAAACTCCTGCAACCTCAAACATGAGAGAGCACAGAAGACAGTGTAATTAGTTTGGATGCAGCCTTTTTCAGAGGAGAATGCACTGATGCTGTGCTGTGAACCAGGTTGTAATGATGAGAGAGCTCGAGTGTGATTGCCAGTGTGGCCCTGAGACCCAGAAGTTTTCGGAATGCGTGGGAGGAGAGACAGTTGAGCTCTCCCATATGACAATGTTTGTTTCACCATTTGATATTTGACATAATGAGCAGGAGTGTGTCTTTTTGTGTGCATTGTGTGTGTGTGTGTGTGTGTGTGTGTGTGTGTGTGTGTGTGTGTGTGTGTGTGTGTGTGTGTGTGTCTTCTTTTGTGTGTGTGTCTCTGTTCCCCCACCCCACCCCCCTCTCTCTACGT
>JBAMHV010000008.1:13664200-13688034 GCA_037177535.1 Pseudomugil gertrudae
AGATAGATAGATAGATAGATAGATAGATAGATAGATAGATAGATAGATAGATAGATAGATAGATAGATAGATAGACAACACATACTATTGTACATTAACAAACAACATAAAAACTGTTTAAAGGAATTTATTTATTTTATTAGCACAGTATAAAAAATAGTTGGTATAAAACATTAGAATAAAATAAGTGTGCAGTCTAAATAAAAAAAATTCTTTAAGTAGGTATAAAATATCTGACCACACATGTAAAGAAAAAAATTAGAAAAACAACATTACTGAATATAACACAGTACCAAATAGACATACATTTAAAAATAAACAAAACAGAACATAAGTCATCAAAATTTTAAAAAACAATCTCTTAATTTTTGTGTGTGCATACATGTTAACTAGTTGTTTGTGTAAAAAATCTTCATGTCTGAATGTGCTCTGTACTCCCCGAGGTATCCCAACATGCATATAATAAGCGAGGTTAGGCAAGGTATGACAAATATAGTTTTATATAGCATATTTCATACATACTTCATAGCAACCCAGTGAGCTGAGCACAATTAAAAGAAATAAAATAGAGAATACATAAAGTGAGATCAGCAGTGTCTATATTTATACTCCTGCTTTAGGACATAACATGAATTGATGGTACACTCCCAGGTAATAATTAGCACATGAAAACATTGCTTGCAGAACTAAACATGGCAGGAATAGTAACGATAAAAACAACAGTAAAAAATAAAAGGAGTGGTCAGTTGCAAACATGAAATCCAGCATAATTTACACTACATACAGAATAGCATAAAGATTATTTTCTTGAACAACTCTTAGAAGCCTAAAGCGGTTTATGAGCCAATCTTGTGTCACGCTAAGAAAGGTTTTGAAAGGCTTGTTCTCCTTATGAATAGAAGCACTTTAAAAATTGTTCACCTAATATGTTATTGCTTTATTCTATTAAAAGTCATCATTAGTAAAAGCCCATCAGTCCATTATCTGTACCACGTATTCCAATGAAGGGTCTGCTGAAGCATTCATATAATATATATAATTTTCTAACTCTAGCTTCCACATAGCCACTTACACATGAGCAAAGCTAATCCAAACAATATTTTAATTGCCTGTCAACTGTGGAGGAGTCGACATGCAGAGTGATATTGATTCAAGCTTTAAATGAACGCTCTCCATGTGACTATATATTAACATAGTGGTACACAAACATATGGCACAGGCATATACCTCACTAAATTTACACTATAATCAGTTTCACCTTATATGCTTGTGCAAACACCCTCAATATGCACAGACTCCCACTCTCACACATACTGCTTTAACTTCTAGTTCTGTGGAGTTACCTGAGATCATGAAGCATAAGGTACGGCATTCTGTTTCTGCGCTGCCAGGTGTCAGTGTATAAAGTGATGTTTACATAAATGAAGGTGTGGAAACGCCTTCAAAGCGCAGCAGATAAAAGAACGCCAAATGTGTTATGTAGTGTATCTGCCAGTGAAAAAAAGGGGGAAAAAATCCTTCCTGGAAGCAGGATATGTACCTGCCTCAGCACCTCTCTTCTGCTGCCTCTGTTAAAATGTTGTTTTCCTTTCAGAGGAGTGAAGGTGCATATCTGCTCAGAGAAAAAACATGTTGCTACTGTACCAAAACAAACAGGATAAATCTCACCAGCAGAGGCAGTGGCGCAAAGACAAGCCTGACAACAGCCACAGGGCCCAGCAACTACTGCACTCTGCCTAATCAAGCAGCCTTTTGAAAACGCTGTCACT
Organism: Pseudomugil gertrudae; assembly: GCA_037177535.1. NCBI lineage: Eukaryota > Metazoa > Chordata > Actinopteri > Atheriniformes > Pseudomugilidae > Pseudomugil > Pseudomugil gertrudae. The sequence goes on from JBAMHV010000008.1 coordinate 13,665,970, forward strand.
TTTATCCAGGCTCAAAGAGAAGCGTGAGCACGAGGTTTTAGTTGGTATTGGATGCAGAAAGAGAGCAAAAAGACAATTTCTTTCTTTAATATGTTTAGCCTCGTGATATAATTGTCTATGTCACATTTGAAGTATTTATGGGCAAGCACGGCCAGTCAGCAATATTCGGAGAGGACAGTTCGACAGATATTACAATTTAACCAAAGTTTAGGCAATTATGCCACAAGCCATACAATATGTTTTGAGTGGCCGCTCTCCAGATGTTACAGTATAAATCTGGTTTGTGCAAAAGGATGTTGCAAGGAAGCAAAGCAGGCTGAGGAACGTGCGTGGGAAGAGGGGTACAGGCTTACTTTGCAGAATAATGGATTATACTCATAGCCGAGAGGGGTTAAAGAACCAGGAAAGGATCCAAGGTGAACACTGGATGTGAGCTTTTAAAAGTGTTTGACCTTGTTTAAAAAAAACAACACCAAAAAGACCCTCACTGAGTATTTGAGTACTCATTCTTTTAGCATCCCTGGACGTAAAACTTAAGTATTAAAAAATCGGCACAAAGTTTTGTTAAATAACTAAAAGCAAACTAAAATGTACTCTACAAACCTCTCCTGTTTTCATAACTACCAAATAATATCCTGGAAATGATTATCCTTTCGATCAAAGAGCACTTTATTATTACAATCAAATATTCTTTTCTTTGAAATATCCTCTTTGCAAACACAAGACAATCTTGAGCCTTTCAGCCAGAGAGCAGAAACATCCACCTCTCTCTCAGATATCCTGTTTTATTTAGATGTTATCATTTCACTATATTATTAATGGAAGCCGATTGCCAAGTGAATACATTTTCACCTGTTGGCTGATACTTTCTTTTCCTGAAATATCTGTCAGAGCTGTAAAGGAAAATAAAATGCAGATATGAAGCTACGGTGTCTCTGAAATACGCCTCTGGTTGAGGTTAAGCAGAACACCCTAACATATACATCGAAATTATTACATTTCTATTCAAATCATTAAGGTTGATTTGTTTGACTTTCATTCATGCAAAACATTTTTTTCCTATCAGTGTTTTCCATTTCAGAGAAGATAACGGCATTGAGGCAGCAAGAGCAAGTGGCCTTCTATTCTTATTCTTTCCCCTCTATCTAGTTAAGTGTCTCATAATTACTGGCCTTTTCTGCCACTGCATTTCAATGACCCTTGTTCAAATCAAAATAACTCAAGGTTTAAGGTTAATAATTCATTCTGAATAATTAAATAAAAATCATCTTTGTTGAAAGTGTTTTTGCTTAAAAGGAAAAGATTTTGTTGTATAAACGAAAACATAGACTATTTAATTTGAAACTGAATTAGAACAATAATTGCATTATAATATGTTTTTACATTAAGTATGTTTATATTAGGTTGTATTTACCTTTAGAGGACATGATCCTGTACTGTATGTTGGTGTATAAATGTTGTTTTGTTAATTCTTTGATGCTGTTAATTGTTTGTGCTGTTATTTCTGCTATGTATAAAAGTACGGATCCTATACAGTTTAATATTAGCTACTGAAAATTTGAACTAGGATGTTGATCTTATTATAATCCAAATCTACCATCATAATGTATATATAATAAACATCATTTCAGTGAAACTTTGTAAAAAAGAGAGAGAAAGAGAGAGATAGCCGGCAGCACCCTGGCATGTAAAAAGGAAATAATACTACATTTACATGTGTTCTCTCCTTACTTTCTGCAAAGTGTCCTTCAATTAAATGGAAAACGATAACTTTTTAAAGCAATTAGACATAATTTGCAATTAACTAGTAAGTCATCCAAAAGAACTCTTCTGCTAGAATAACAGAAAAAATGTGTTAGTAGGTTTAACAAAGCAAAGAACTTAATAGAGGCCATGTTTGCAGGTCTCAACCTCTCATCTTTGTGGTATCAATGTCTTCCGTGGGCAGTACATGCAGGCTGGGGCTGCTCTCCTCATAAAATCCTTCAAGCTCAGCAAGCTTTGTAAGGCAAATTAAACAATGTTCAAATTTAGTCTCCTCTTCCTCCTGCAGAAGAAAGACGACTTTTCTTCTTTAGCCATCCGTGCATAATGTAGAGAAACAAACATGCTGTATGAAGGAAAATAAGGTTCGTGTGAGGAGATGAAAGAAAAACTTTCCAACATCTGGCAAGCAGACGATGGCAGGTTAAGGTAAACAGAGTGTCCTTTTATGGTAGTACTCCTAGTCTCCTCAGAATCAGAGGTATGATGTGGAACACCTTCAAAGGAACTAGGGGCCAGCACATCTTGTTTCAATTTATCCTCTCACTGGCAGACATGCCCTTTGGTCATGATATACTCCCACAAAGATGATACTAGGCTCATGCTCAAACAATCAGGCATTGATAGTGAGCCATGTTAGGAAATGGGCACACTCTCAAGCACAACAATTGAAGAAAAACAGGCAAGTCGTACCTTTCAGATTCATGCACAGAAACTCAAACATTCAAATATTCCAACCCTCATACATTTCCACTGTGACCTTCTGCAAAACCAGGGCGGGAGTAGATTAATTAGTTCACGGCCAGCCCTGAAAATCTCATGCCAGACCTGCATGTCAGCTTGTACAACATCTGGCAGTGGGCATCTGGTGCCATACATCAAACTAGCTCCTCCATGTTCCACGCCCCACACACTGAATGCTGGCCTGATCAAACTAACTTCTAAAACTAACATTTGCTTTACAGGGGAGCAAAAAGGGGACAGTGAGGTCCAGAGGCAGAGCAACTTCTTGTACCTGTTTTTTAAAGGTCACTGTCAGTCCAAGAAGTGCAACTGCATTCATTTTTGGTTACAGAAAGAGTGCAGATGTAGGAATGCTTTTTCATCCGTCTTTTGTGTGCGTATGTGTAAGTGTGTGTGAATGTAACCAATTCAGACCTTAGGACTCCCAGCCTCTATACCCCCTGCAGATGCTCCATGCATTCCCCTTGCCAAACCCTTTGATGTGACTAGCTGAAATGTCACGAACCTACAAGCGCTCCAACCGCTTAGAAAGCTCTAATGAACAGAATAAAAACACAACCCCTAAATCAGTGAGCAGGCAGCAGCAACCCTGTAGCTGTCACGCTGATATCAGAGCAGGTCTGCCCTCCATGCTAAAGCTGCAGGAGAAAAACAGGCTTCCTCTGTGATAATAGGTAGCAGGCTTTAGGCTGTTAAACTGGGTCACTTAGTGGTGCATGTATCAGTGAAGCTCTCCTTTGTCTCTTCTTTCTCACTCCTCACCCTGTAGACCTGTGTTAAATGCTTACTCCCTCCCAAACAGAGCCCAGCCTCCCAGAGTACTCCTCTTTAACCTTGCCACCCACAATCCCCCGCCCCAGATAACAGTAAATACATTCTGCTTCAGTGATACCACCACATATTACTGCTGCCGGTTAAACAACCCATTGTCAGACTCCCATGTTTCCATGGCCATGAAGCAGCCCATTGAAAGCATCTGACTATCTGTTTAGTTGTGTGTGGTATTTCATTGTTGTGCTTCTTTTAGCTGCAGCTTTCTTGTTCTGTAATGAGGGAAGAAAGATTGTTACCTTTGCTGCTGCTTCCTCTGTGCGCGGCGCCCTACTCAACGATGGAGTATAATTGAATGATTTTGTGCGGGGATCAATGAGATTAGGGATTATGTTTATTCCTCTGTCGCTCTGGATTAGCAGTCCTTTTATATCTGTGTTGAGGAATAGCATGTACATTACACACGTTGTACACAAACACACACGTATGCACAAATCTCAGCAGATCCAGACACCAACATGCTGACAGGATATCAAGACAAGGTGTTAAAGCTGTAAATGTGCTTAACGAGATGCAAGGTTTTATTTTTTCAAAGACATATTCTGTTTATATATCCATCCAAAAGAAATATATACAGTATAGAATACTTGTATTTGCTTCCATCTATAAGAGCACAGTCTATCTGCTTGCTTTGTTACTGTGCCTATGTGGACCTTTGTACACATGTCGGCTTCAGAGGAGGCTGTTCTGGGAATTTTTCTCATAGATTGGATTCTGAAAGTTAGAGGCTTAGACATTTCCAATGTAGGAAAAGCCCCAGGTTTGTCTGTCTGTTGTTATGTGGCCAAGAGGAGTATTTGCTATTATTAACCTTCCTATGAATCCTGTCCATCCACCAATCCACCAGTAATCCTAATAATCCAAGCCTGTGCTCCCAACCCTCTGTAATAAATGCCAGATGCTGATAGCCCAGATAAACAGCAAACCTGTGTTTTTATCCAAAGAAAAATAAAGCAGTGAGGCCCACTGGAATCTGCATGCTGTGGTGAAAGAATGTGAAAACAGCAGTGCACATAAGCAGAGAAAACTCATCTGTGAGACACCTCAAATATGAACACTGTTGAGAATAAGAAATTCAAGCATTTCTGATCCATATCTTATAGTTGTAATTTATGGGAACCAAAATAGCCATATGTTTCTTTAAAACACTACATTAGAAAAGGGTGTGGCAATACAAATGTAGACAGGAGGAATACAGCAATGTACAGGTAGTGTACGGACTGTCTGACAGTTCAAAAGAATTGCTTTGGGGCAGTTGTAAAACGAAAAAGTGTTATCCATCCACACCCAGACCTCTCTGGGTCTCAGAGAGAGTGAGGGGCAGTGGAGCATTGTTCAGATTCATCTCCCAAGGTCTTTTCAAGCTGTGTAGATTGCTTTCACCATTCCTCTGAGGCAGCCCAGTGGTGATGGAGGCCCAAAGAGAAGAGATCATCATGTGCAGACGGGGGTGGGGGCTACAGCAAAAAATAGAAGGGGTTTATCTGTTCTTTTAACCCACACAACTTCAGGGAATCATGACACAGAGCATGTTGATGCAGAACTTAAAGTTTCTGCTTAAATAAGGAGATAGTTTTAGTTTTTGATTGAGGAAGCAGGGGGCAGTAGGAGAGAGAATTAAGAGCAATTTTGGGTAGACCTACCGCCAAGTGGCATAATTTAAGGTGATTTGACTAAAATCATTTCTAAAACTGTCACTTAAACTGCATGTCTTTATAGATGTCATTGAATTGTTTCTTTTGTCACTTCCGACAGTGATTCATTTTCAGTAGTAAGAACAGTGACTGACCCAGTTCCAATAATGCTTTGTTTGCCAGTTCCTTTCAGCTGAACATTATTCTGGCATAACTCCTGCACAGTACCTTGCCTTTAAGGCTTCTCACGGTCCCTGCTCGGGCATTATTCAGTTTTGCATTGTTAGCTGTGAGACACATGAACAATATGCAGCAGCTTTTATCCTTAATGAATTCAAGGCCAAACTGCGCTTTAGAAGAAACGGGAGTATTTTTGCACTGTAGACAGTGCAGCACAATATAGAAAGATTAGAGCAAAAAATTAGCTTCAATGATGCTATTTAAAAATGAGCTGAAGAGAAGTTGAGATGTAATGATGAAGTGGGTAATTATTATACTTATGACAGCACTGACGTCTATAAAAATTAAATGCAGATGCCATTATAGTCCCGTTGTTGTCCTTATGGCAAAAATGCCTCCTTTACACAGCAGAGTGCTAAGCAGCAGCTCTCAGATGGCAATGTTTAAGAAACAACTGCGTCTTTGTTTACCACCTGCCAGCCTATCAGCACCCTTCCTCGGGAGACAGGAAAACAAGAGAACCGATACCAAGGACGAATCGATCATAGTAATGGTTTTTCCCTGCGGAGAGTGAAGCTGGGGCAGGTGACATATCCACCCCCATCATACACAGCACAGCACTCCATCACCTCTGTCAGCCAGAACTGCAGACTCCTCATTATATCCAATCTGCTGGTCCTTTATCGTATCTTTCCTAGCAATCCGTTTGTTCTTGATCCCAACCCCTCAGCCAATTTATATTCTGAAGCTTCACTTTAACCCGTCAGAGTCCTCTGGCCTTTTATCATACCAACTGGTCAAATTAATTGTCACTACCTTTACATGTAACATCAGAGGATCTGGAAGGCGAGAAGGACAAAGACGTGCTCCCTACTGCTTTCCTTTGATATTCTCATACAAACCAGTCAGGGCGCTTATGCTTCTGACATTGGCAGTGTCAAAAACATATATAAAACATGTTTTCCTTGATGGGCCTGGGCTTATTAAATCATGTTCTTTCAAACTTTTATTAGTAGAGTTTCCTTTTCCCCTCCCGCACAGTTTAGCAGTGGCTGTTTCTGTTTAATTATGCAGAAAAAGCTGAAGCGGACTCAATCTGAACCGAAAAACAAACTGTTCAATTAATCTAAGTCAAGTTTTTAAGAAGAAAGACAAAAGTTTGTTCATACCCTTAGCATTTACTTTATATTCAGAAGTTGTGGTCTAATAATTTGAAAAACCTAAACAAAAAAAATAAGTAAAAAGCACATCTGGCCTCTTTGCTGAAAAGGGATGAATCTTTCTTTTAAAGTGTGACTCAGAAGTGTTTAGTCATTCCTTCCTAAAGACATGTTACTCAAGGTTTTCTCATTAATCTGTGATGAGCAAACACTGTCTCTTTTGTTTAATGGATGATGGGAAGGATGACTAGCTCCCATGCTATGTAAAAAGCCAGAATACCTCTTTATGTCTCACCAGTTCTTTCATCTAGGATTATGGTGGCCCCCATTAGCCAGAGACGTATAACTGCATGAGTCAGGTATGCTGAGGCCTTCTTATTGTCTCTTTTTGTCAGGCTGAATGGGACAGTGTCTGGATTTATGCCAGCTCTAACTCTAAGATCATGATTTTTGTGTGTGTGTCTCATTTCATGCCCATTTGTTATTTATTGATTTTTTTGTCTCATTATTTGTCTATTTGTCTTCACTCCATTACAGCATCTTTGCCTTGATTGCATTTTGGAATAAATCATGCAGAAGGCTGTTAAGCAGTCAAACCACATACTGTACAATGAGGCACATATCCGATACATATTGACTAAATTGTGACGGTTTATTAACACAATAGGCATAATTGTTATCGGTAATTGACCACATAGATGCAACTCACTAGGTTCATATAGCCTTGCAAAGACCACAGGCATGCTATAATTATTTCTGCAAGCAGTAGTTTCAAAAGACTTTTCAGAGGAAAAGAAAATGAGCTCATTTGTACATGAAAGCCTCTTTCCAATATTACAAATTACCGGAATAAAAATAACACTTATTCATACATTTATCCTTAGTGGAGATGCAAAACACTTTCATAAACATTTATAAACCACATACAAAAGGAGAAGCAGAGTTGCATAGTATATTAAAGTTTTAAAGTTTGACTCTGCATTTAATAAAAACAAAGAAAATGTGGAAATAATTAGCATGAATACTGTATTTAGTATGAACTATTTTGCATATAGTCACTATACAAATTTTGCAATGCAAAGGCTCATTATTACTATTGAGTAATTGTGCTCACTATTAGGGCTCATTATATACACTGATACAGAACAGTGTACAAATCTCTCATCATTACTGCATATTTGTCATGTTTTCTTCTTGTTTTGATATTAAAAAAAAGTTGACAAAAAGTTGAAATGGTAAAATTAATATATTAGTCATAATTTAAATGGTAATCTATTTAAATTTATTAAATTTCCCTCCAAAAAAAAGTATTATTTACAAATGACTGAAACTATTTTCCTGCTGCCTTGCCTCGGGGTCATCGGTTCAACCATGAGCCAACAGGAACACAAAACAGACTGATCAGTAACACATTTTAATCAAAATTGCTTATAGTTCTCAGTGTGATTTTTCACATAATTGTCTGGTATGTCTCAGCTGTCAGCAGTGTGAAGAAAAATTAGAAGCAGGCATGTGGAGCCATTACCCCCTCATATGTTAAATCACTTTCTCCAGGGAAGCCGTTGCCTTGCTTTACTGTCCCCAACTATCATGCTGAATACCACAATTACACCATTACCCTCCACCAGTCAACCACCACGGGGAGAATGGGCTTGATATAAGTCCCATGCAGTAGGGAAATGACAGTCCCTCAGCTGAAAAAAAAAGTCCACCTCTGTTGCTGAATATAAATTATTAATGTGACAGCATTTCTCACTTTTCTCTTGTTTCTCTCCATTTTTGGGCATAATTAAAATCTCAGGAGCACTCTCACTGCACTGGGGATTAATCTCCCGTGGCATATTTCCATCTGCAAGCTGCGTCATCAACCATCCCTCTCTGCATTAGCCCCCAGCTGTGCAACATGTCGGTCCAACCCAGGCCTCCACACAGGGGTACACTTGGGAAAGGAGTTGCAGACGAGGGAGAAAGTACCAGGAACACCACAGATAAGAAGCAGGGAGGGGTTGGTGTGGAGGAGTAGCGATAAATCGTAATATTTCACATCAGTTTTGTTTTGAAGAGCTGATTTGAGCTTCATTTTCTCTCAAATTGCCTTCTCTGCTGAGATCTGAATGATACTAATAGCTCCTACAGAGCTTACATTTGCAGATGTAAAAGGTTTTTATTTTTCTTTTTTTATGGGCATAGACAGTTGTTAGTGTGACACCGTGAAGCCTGTAAATTTGTTGGGGCTTTTTTTCCATCTAATGTTTCTCTTGAGAGTTGTTAGGCTGAGAGCTTTGATAACTTACTGCTGTCCATCTATACTTCCCCCCCTGGATGTCCAATACTAATAAGATCAGCAATTTTTTTTAAAAACATGCATAGAAACATAGAAACATGCACTAAGTGCTCCTAATTTTCCACATACCCTCATTAGTTTATATACTGTAGTTGTAATGACCAAGTGTTTTCAGCATAAATTTTGCCATTCTTATAAATTAAAAGTGTAATGGCAATGCAAACCTTGTGGGATTTATACGCAGCAAATGGAGCTTTTGCATACATGTGCAATGCAGGAAGGCAGCAGCCAGTCTCAGAGACCTATGGGTTTATGACTCTCCCAGGCTTTGGATCGGAAACCCTCTCGCCAACTAAATAGTCAAGTATTTGGCTGCATCATATTCCAGACAATTTAACAGGCCCAGGGCTCCAACATGCAAGATATGGTTGATCCAATTTAGGCCATGCTCAATCAACTTAATTCTACAGGGGACACAGAGGCTGGGTACTGCAGTGTGTGCAAGAATGGATTGCTCAACAAAGCAGCTTTTAAAGGTCATGTTTTCGCTGCAGCCATGCCTACAAGATCTTAATGGAGGGCACTGTTTGCAAACTGAGTATGTAAATCCATCACAAACCTCCAACTCAACAGTGATTTATGATGTGAAGCTACAATAAGGGGCCTCAGTTTTCAGAATGAGAGTGTATAACGCAGTATGGCATCTCCAAGGTCCTGTCTATCGTATCTGCTCTTTCCCATGTGTGTACACTCCCACTACAAGTAAGAGTAATGTATCCTGCAAACTTTCTTTCACTGTGTACTCTTGCTTTCCTTTTGTTATAGGCAAAGTCATTTCTTCCTAATGCAACAACTAAACATACACGTGTTGGCCCATCAACAAGGTATCCCTACTTCTATGCAATATTTTCATTTTTTTCATGGGGAGCATGGTGTTATGATTTTGCTTCTGCCATACAAGGAGCCAATTATATTATCAGCGTGGGACCTCTGCTTGACACCGCATGTCCTGATGGTGTAATGAAATAAAAGAGGTTTCACACGCATGCTCCCACTGTGTCCTTGACGGCTGGAAATGTCTACTTTGCAGTTTCTGTAATTTGGGTGAGAGGTGTATTTGGGAAGATATCACTGAGCCGAACGCTCTCCACGGGGGATAGGCAACCCCCTCTTCTATTTCAAGGGGCAACTCTTTTCAGAGAAGTGGGAACTGCTTCTTAGTTATCTTAAATGTTGTATAATTTGCTTGTGTTTCTCTGGAAACTGGACAATGCATCCTTATCATTTTTCTAATGCTGAATCATAATTAATCCATTTGTACCAGACGTGCCACGAGTGAGATATCACATCCTTTCAGAATACCTTTGTTGGACACCATTGGAAGACTAAAAATTGGTCAAACAGATCTAAATTATGTATATCATTCAACACTTATTTTAGACCAGTTGCAAGGATACTTTACATTTGAAGTCATACTGCAGATATTTTCTTTAATCATAAAAACAATTTATGGAAAAAAAACTGAAGGATTTAATGGGGTGAAAGAAATACTTACATAAGTAATAACCAGGATGTCGCAACCTGCAATAGAATAACCAGGTGCTGAAAAAATAAAATAAATAAATAAATAGATAAAAGAATAACAAGGTGCTGAGAAGGAATGGATGAACATGCAAGTGTCTAATGCATGATTAAGTTATTATTATAAGTTTAATTAACTAAAGCTTATGATGTTATCGCCTTTACTGATGGTATCAAAATAGTCACCTAAAGGGGATCAGTGCAGTCAGCTTATATTGCATGAAATGGTCTGGTACATAAAGGACAAAGAGAATGTGAAATTTTACCTGCCAGTTAACCAAATTGCCTTAATAAGAGCTCCACAAACTGTCTCTTATAAACAAGAACAACAATTTAAAGACCAGCTTTGGGATTGTGTTTAACCTCCAATGAGTGACAACATCGTTTTACCATCCTTTCTTACTAAAAGCGGTGTTTTGATGCTCCTCCACCACTTAAAGTTATCCCTCAGCACCTCAGCCAGCTTCTGGCTTATTTCTACATATGTAAATATGAATATATATCAGTGATGAAATTACTATTATGCATCCACTTTCTGTACCTGCTTATTCCAATGTGTGTGTGTGTGTGTGTGTGTGTGTGTAGGGGGTGAGGGGTGGGGGTTGTTAAGCTGCTGGGCAAGAGGAAAGGTACACCCTCATCCATCCATCGCAGAGCCAACAAAAACCTCTCACACTCACTCATAGAGAGAATTTAGAAACACCAATTAGCGTAACATGCTTTATATAGTATAATGTATGCAGTTTCCCAGAAAGAAACTACAGTACGTACAAGAGGAGAACATGCAAACCATGCAGATCCTTTATTATTACCATATATCATTTATTTCATATTATTTACTTCCTTGTTTTATGTTGCTGTTAAAAAGAAAGGAGTGGGCTGATCGCGTTGTGAGTTCTATGGAGAAAATTGAAAGAATCAATCCTGACTGCATGCAAGGTGAGATTGTACTACTAATTTGCACACAATTTTCAACTCTTCATGTAAAGACAGCAGACCTGATATTATATAAACCTTCATGGTTTACAGAGATTTTTTTATAGATTTGATAGAATCCTTTCTTGGGACATTTACTTTGCTTTGACAATGAACTAATCCTACAAATTTATCGCATTCCCACCTGTTCACTAAAAAACTACATGTACAAATAGGCATGTCACAGTTCTTCTTCTATCCTGCTCTCATTTGTAATCTCTGAGCAGTAAGTTTCTCAATACAGAGTTGTGCCAGCCAAGCCTGCTTGGTTGACTGGCTAAGCAAGTGGCTGTGGGCTCTGCTAGTGGTGCATTCATTATGTTATCAGAAGCAAAGGTAAGGAAACAGCTCACCACTCTGATGCTTCCACTTGCATGAAACCGAAGTGAGCTTCCCCGTCGAACAAATTTGGTGAGGACAGATTACAATATGCACAGATCTCAAAGCACTCTTTGAGGTATTCAGAATGGAGTGAAACCACTTTAATGCTGTGAAAGTTGTTTTGTTTTTGTAAAAAGTTCTCAATGTATTATACAAATGAATGAAGGAATACAAATGAAAGCAAAAACATAGAGTGAGACTTTCAGCATGTCTGAGGTCTGATTCTGTTTTAACTCTTTTGTATATTTATGTATATACACAAGTATTTCATCTGCACTTTAAAGATATCATCTTGCACTCAGGGCAATCATAATTTCCATTTAAGCTTTTGTATTTCTTTACTGGAGCATTTTCAGGCACATGATGTGGAATATATGTTGACATGAAAACCGTCTACTTAATGATGATGAGATTGTTTTTTACTGACTGTTGGAAGTCATCGTGTCTAACATGCAAACTTTAACAGCAGTCAGGAATGTTTATTGTAAATGCTCAACATGTTGCAATAAAATGTGCCAAGGAGCGCTCGATGCTGGGCTTTAAAACAGGCATGTTATAATGAGATCTCCCACCAACAAACAGATGTGGAGAACCAGTATTCTGTGAAGCTAACATCTGTAGATAATTGGATGGTGTAGCTTTTGTGGAAAACATGTTGCGGGCCCCTGTTTGTCAGTGAGAAGTCATTATCAGTGTTTATATTAATAGCTTTGCCGTTGCAAAGCTGCATGTGTTCCTGGGCTGAAATAAGGTTTGGCTGATTAGTTAGCTTTTTTTATAATTGTGGGTGCATTGCTACTTAGATTTTTTAAGAAGTTTTAAATAGCAAATCTTCTTCTCTGACGTGGTGATTTGGCCTGTTTGTTTTTTATCTTCAAAGCCTTTTAAATCTGATAAATCTGAACCTTTTATCTGTACATACTAAAAATAATTGCCATTTAAACATTTGATTTAAAATTGATTAAAGTGTACTCTGTTGAAAATGAATAAGGATGCTTGCCACCCCACTACTTAGGTTCCTTCTGTTCCCTGCAAGGTTTGTATTTGATTGTAATTTGATCATGTTTGACCATTGCACGGAGCCTCACCATAAGATCAATTCCTCTTTTTATCCAATTTGAGAAGTAAGCATCTCTTGGAGTCAGACATGGAAAAGTAGATGTGTCATGATGGACGATTGAAGTCTTGCCTTCTTTCACTTAAAAGGAAAGTAAATCTAAAATTCTCAGTAATGACATCAACTTGAACAGAAAACCATGATCAATTGTTCTGTTACTTCCTCATCAATAAAGCACTGAGATTACAGAGACAGGTTTGAGCAGTAAATTCACTGAATATTAAAATGAGAAATGTCTTTATTAGAAATGTGAAGGCGAGCAGTTTCTGTAAATGTACTTGCAGTGGGAAGATTCATAGCCAGCGTTCAGCAATCTGTCTCTATGCGTGTGTTGTTAGTTAGTTAGAGAAAGTTAACGGTTTTATACATACAGCATGTCTACACTTGTGGCCTAAGAGCTGACATCTTTCCTGCCAGCTATCATAAAGTTGGCCTGGAGTCTTTTTTTCTGGTATTTTTCAGCATCAACTGCAATTATTGGATATAAGGCTCAGAGTGCTTCCAACATGTGGGTGACCTGCAGTACAGCTCAATACTGTGCCAGAGTTGCTTTTGTGTGGATGCAGACAGAGCACAGACGCTGTTTTTCTGACACCCAACTCAACCTATACTATCTATGTAAACATAGATTTAATCTTATCAACAAAACTCTGGCTCAAAGAGTCGTGTTATGATTCAGAGATCTGGAACTCCTATGGCATCATTTTTTAGGGGCAAGCCTGCCAGACTCTTGTTTTTCGTTGTTGCTGTTGTGTGTTGTTTGGGTTTTTTACACACATTTTCATTCCTCTCCTTCTCCCTATCTCTTTTCACCTGAGAGTATTTGTGCAGCAGAAACACAAGATTGCAAGACTTTAAAAATTACACTATATTTAATAGTCCAAGTGTCAATCACAGCGCAGATCCCGAAACTTGAGCAGGAATAACTACAAGCAGCTTTGATTTGTCCAGCGTATGTTTTTGCAATCATTTCAGAAACTGTATAGTCAATACTCTGTCTCCAAATTGCTCTCTGGTTGCAATTAAATGTTTTGTTGTTTTGTATTCCTCTCTAAACATGTCTTTTTTAAAAATGCAATCTTGAAAACCACACATTGATCATGTATTATTCCTGGACCACTAGTCATGAAGCTTACGTGTGAGTACCAACACATTTGGTTGAAAGTCTGTCTTCCTAAAGGGTGCGCAAGTAAGTTTTAATGTTAATACAAAATTGCAAAATTGTTTCCTTTAACAGGCATTTTGTCATGACATAAAATGTATCTCTTTATTCATTTGTTTCCTCTTGTTTGATAAAGTCAAATAATGTCAGCAGTTTAAATTAGAATTCTGATTAATGCTGTCATATTACTGATGTAAGGTGATTCAGTATCCTCAAGACAAATGGATGAAAGGTAGGCATGCTTTTAGATAAAGAAAGTCATTGAGAAACTAATTTCTCTTATTTTTAAGCTTTGCAAGCAAACATTAACTCTTTGTGGCATCACACGATACCCTTTTGAAACAAGACACTCACTGGCAAGTCCAGCTGAAATAAAAGCAGATTTATGAGCTACTTGTGAAGGTTGTGTCTAAGGTAGAACAATAAGTCAACTCAGAGAAATGTGATGAAAATCACATTTTCACATCAAAAATGTTTATCAGGAAAATCCCCAGAAAAATACTGATGACAAGACAACTTTGTGTCACATAACAATTCATCTGAGAACACCTCGTATTGATTAATGTGTCGCACCTCATCCACAGGCTGTGATTCAGATGATGATGTGTCTGTCATAGGGTCTAAACAAATGCTTTTAAACGGCACCAACTTCGTATTTCTTCGGTGCAGGTGCTATTGAGTTGTTGTGGCAGGTTTAGCCGTGTCACAAGAGAACAAATTGATTGTGTATTAAACTTGGTCATTACAAATCAAAATGCCCTCTGCTTATATGTCAGACTAGTTAGCAGCATTAGACTTTAGACAGCCAGAGATGGCTGCAGTTGCAGGTGATCAATCACCAGAGACGGTCAGGAGGTCATGGGTTAAGAATGAAAAAGACCCAACATATTAAAGGTTTTTTTTAACTCGAGGCAGATTTGTAAAGCACACGTTCTTATCTGTAATTGTTTAAATATGTGTCTACATATCTATGCAAACAGTTTCTGTGTTTAGCTTCAAGTTAAATGAAGGCCTTATCGGAAATCTATGTTTTTTCACAGACTTTGTAAGGGATTTACCTGATTAGGTTTTACTCTTACTTACTCAGCCATTGTTAGCATTTACTTTAAAGTTAGAAAAGTTTGATGCATCCTTTTGTAAACACGAGTACAGACTGTGTTAAACTTAAATCAATTAAGAGTTAAGTTATGTGCTGGTTCTGGTGGAAATTCGCCCACCTCCCTGCATTAATTATAAGAAATAACAAGAAGCGCTTCCTCATGAACACTTGAGGGGAGTGAAACTTTAGGAACGGAAATCTTCCAACACAAGTTCCCCAGCCTGAGGATAACTAAAATCAATTTGTTTTGTGCATACTTATAGTTTGTTTCAGAAATTTGAGGGCCCAATGCCATGAGCTAACAGCATATTCATACTCGTGCTGCAGTGAGTTCAAAATGTCTGTATCAAGCTAGTTTCTAATCCTACCCTGGCATCAATATTCAGCATATTGCAGTACCGCGTAGAGTTTTCTTTGAAAAGGCTTCAACAGAACAGAGTGAAATAGATATTGAGGTGTATAAGTTATTATATTAACACTTTGGAATGAATCGTGTCCCATAAAGTTCCACTGTTTTTAAATAGGCAAACTTTTTATGCCTTTCATATAAGCTGATAAGGACTGATGGAGATGAAGAAGTGTTTTCTATGGCATGTATTATCTCTTACTGTCTTATTGTCTTATGTCGATGAGGGGAAAAAAATTTGTCATGTCTTAAAAATGTTTTTTTTTGGGGTATTAGACAAGAAGGAAGATGAATGTCTCGGTGCAGATGGGGAATTAGTTTTCAAACCCTTTCATTAGACAACTGTGATTGAAGCAGCTGCAGTGAATAAAAAGAGTTTTCTGAGGTGTTTCTTTTTTTCTTTACCAACAAAATGGCTAGGCAGCATTTACAGTATCAGCACAACGTGTAATAAACTGTTCTGACTATCAGTAGTGTGTGCAGCCCTATTTTTTGTATAAACAGGCAGTGATAATTGCTATCAATGTACCATCTGAAAACATGCGCTGTTATCTGTGAAAGCTTTTAAGCTATTGTACAACAGCAGAATTTAATGACTAAATGGAACTGGACAGATAGATGATTTCTTTCTAAATAATTCCAGGCTGCTACCACTGTGCTGCAGCCATTATTACAGCACATGATTTCACTGTAATTTAAAGAATCTTAGTGAGGAAATACAAAGAGCCTTTTCAAACAAGCAAGCACTGAGTAACCCGAAAGCAGAAGCAGGATATTATTAGTCCTTTCTCTTGTATCATATCATTATTGTAATGTTTTTTCAACTCAAAGCAAATTAAATATGCTGGTATAGAAAAAAGGAGTACTAATATTTCTTTTAAATCTAAGTTTTTTAAAAAACTGAATATGTGATGTGGAAGCTCAAAAATAATGATCAAGTTCTTGAGTTTAGTGACAGAAACATTTAATACTCATTCTTATTATAAACATCTATAGTTCTGCAGTACTGCAGATTATATACAAGGAAAATCCTTCTTTTATGTCAAATCATTCCCATAAACCTTACTTGGTCAATTTAAATCCATCTTTTTTTCTTCATTTTGATTTTATCTGCTCCAGATTTATTTGTCAGAATTGTTATATCACTAAATATCTCTTTTCCAACAATCTCTTGTGAAAGTTCTTTCAATGCTCTTATGTCTGTTTTTCAAATTCTGTAGTTTCATTATTGAAATAACGTGCTTTTGTTGCCTTGCAGTGCATTTATCCCTCAAAAATGCTTTTATGTTTACCCTACAAAGCAGTTAGATTCTCACATTTTCAAGATCACCTGAGAATCAACCTTGACAGCATTTAAGTGTTTTTAAAGCAAATAGTTCCAGATTTCCATCCATTAAGGACACACTGAGCTGAGCACAGACCATGTATAAATTTGAAGATGAGCCAAGGATATTTTTTCCAATATAGAAAGGTGTAATAGTAGACAATAGTACACATAGTAGTACCATGATGTCCTGATAAAGGCATGTTAAAACAATGCAATTTTAGGTTTAATGTATCAGCTGCCATTGCCTCTGGCTTTTGATATGACTACAGTCATAAGTCATCTCTCCTAAACTAACATAAATAGTTCAAATGCAATTGGATTTGGAGAGTATGTGTTGTATTTTTATATGCTTGAACTATTTGGATCTCTAGTAACCAATACTTTCTGTGTCTTACATGAGTTCAGCCAACTCACATGTCCACCAGAGCAATAGCCTGAGTTAACCTGCTAACCTGCTAAAGCTTTTGCTTCCCTCGGGAGAACACCTTGGGCCCCTGTTGAACTTGTCAGCAGCTCTGCTGTGTGTCTCTCTGGGCAATAGTAATTATTCTGTTTCCTCTCAAGGAGCACAGCTGGGTTGAAAAATGATTTTCCTACAGTGGCAAAATAAACTATGGCATGGTGTCAGGAACGCTAGCAAAAGCTGAGAACTAGACAATTTACTGGCAAAAAATGCAGCTGATATTGCCTAAGTCAGACATGATGCTGCCATAAAATGTTTAAAATCAAATTTAACTTTTTTAATTATTGTTTGTATTTTTTTTCTTTTGTCCAGCACTTAACATATAAATCTGTAAATACTGGCTTTGTGAGACAACTTCATATAGAGGAACAAATGTCAAACATGCAATGTATTAAGCATCAACATAATTATAAAACTGTAAGAAACTATACTGTTAAGGTCACATTTTTATTTCTCGTCCTCTCTCCAAGGGATTTGGACCATTGTCAAAAACATTGTTTAACTGACTAGCATGCATTTAGCTCAGAGGTTAAAAAGAGCAGCATTCAATAACAAAAATACAAAATACCTGTGGGGTATTAGCAGTAATCTCATGCTTATTGCCACCCACACAACCTACATCTGCACCCACTGCCCACCCACCACCACTGAATCTGTCACTACCAGTGATACGGGAGTGTGTGCTCAGGTGTATACATACAGTACATATATATATATATTTTTTTTTTTCTTCTTTTTTTTTTGACATTAACTTTGAGCGCTGTGATGTTCCGTAACCCACGCTGAATTAAGATGAGGGAGGGGGGTAAAGGCAGTGATATCCACTGATATCTCTTAAATATTTCTGTCTCACTTATGTATACTAAGCCCACAATAGCTCCCCCACAACCCCACAACTTCCCTCACTACTCTCTATCGCTTCCTTATTTGACTTAATGCTGATAAATGAGCTCGTTCTCACACATTTCTCATTCTGAGTGGCCTGCTCGGATTTACTAGTATCTTTCCCCTTCTTTTGTTATGTGGTGTGTTACAAGGACAAAAAAGATTCATAGTGTAATTCTATTCAAGGGCATTCAGTAAAGACTTATGTTGACAAGAGTATCTGAGCCAGAATGTTTCAGTAGTATAAACCCAAACCTAAGTTACTTCCTTAAATAAAATTTTCAGATTTGAAAGTTTATTTTTGTTAACCTTTCACTTTCTGTTTTTGTTTCATAAAACTGTGTGCAGTGATCTGCAGAAAAGCTTTTCGAAATGTTGAAAGGAAAAACACTGGAGCTGTTATTGCGTTTAAAGAGGAACACTTGAGCTGCTAATTTTTACCGTGGAGACTTAAAGTCTTTAAAGCATTGCCATTGATGTAAATGAAGACTTTCATTCTCCCGACAGTTTTCCAGGACATTACTATAATTACCATAATTATATACTATAAAAAGAATGCCGAACAACTGCAGCAATATCTCCACCGCCTCACTGTTTCATGTACAATTGCACATTTATCCTCAGAAACTCTTTAAACAAACTTCTTATCCCTCGGCCAGCTTTCTTTCTTTTTATTTCAAAGGCAACGGGTGTTGGGAAGGAGAAACGGAAAAAGAAAGAGCTATGTGTGAGTGTGAGAGAGAGATGTCAAGCTTCAGTGATATTGCTGGCGTACGCATGTGACACCAGCATGCCATATCTGGGTCAGGCATCTTAGTCTGGTTCAGGCGTCATGCGAGAGTCTGCGCGGTGGGCTCTTTAACAGCAACATGGGTGAGAAGTAGATGGATTCCGAGAGTATCTTGTTTCACAGGTGTGGCATAGCAGATAAAACACTTCCTAGTGAGACAGCAGAGCTGAGATTTATCAGCGGCACTGTGGGTTGAAACTTTCACAGACCAGATGGTATGTTCTCACAGCTATTGATGGCACTGAATTTCACCTGCAATTTCACCGTTTGTGCGTACCTGTCTTTTTTTCTGTCACAAACCTGCAGTGAAAAGTGATGGTAAAAGGCAGCAGTGTGCTCCTATGACCCACTCCACTAGGCCATGCCCTTGTGTTACCGAAAGCCTCGAGGGGGCAGGCATGTTGATGTACATAGCTTAATCAAACTGGCAGCATGGCTTTCGCTGACGGGCTGTGTTATTTGAACATACTGCACTCTGCAGCAGCTTCCTTCTCTCTTCTTTCCTTAAATGTGAAACAGCGATCAGAGCTGCAAAGCGACAGACCACGTGGCTTGTTTTCCAGTGCATCAGCTACTCCTACGCTCACTTAATCGAGAACACACTCCAGGAAAGCTCTGCTGATCTCGACTTAATTGACTATCTATTCATTAAATGATGATTTGTGCTAGTTCATCATACTTGCTAAGTGTAGCTCTTTCTGAATGTCAGACATGTAGCCGATCATGTGTGAAAACATGGGATAATTTCCGTGTTTAGCTGCTAATACGATTTTGTCTTGTGGCTTGAAGGCGGAATATTTCACTGTTTAAGCACTTTCATTTAAAATGACGTGGTTCCTCTTGGCATTACTCAGAGCATCTTGTGTGTTCAAACGGAAGCATCTGACCATATACAGTATATGCGTGGGTCCTCATTGCTGCACTGTGGTAAGTAAAGCCGTGGAGAGATAGCTTTAACCTCCTGTGTGTTACAGTCTCCTGGTGAAACTGTATGTTGGCAGGTGAAAGGATGCTGAAGGCAACAGCACGTGTCATCAAAGTCTGTAGCACTAGACCAACAACCGGGACAATTACTGCAGTTAATGAGAAATAATGTAAGCTGGGGGTAAAAAGAAGTACATTCAATGAAAAAACCATTGTCTTTTACTTCTATTCACCTGCAGTGTCTGGTAAAGATGTGGCCTACACTGCTTTGTTCTCTAATCGCAGAGATCTGCTTCACTGTGCCAAATAAAAACACTTTAGACAGTTTCTGAGTGTGGGAGAATTATTCCCCTTTAGAAACAAAAGGAATGTGTGAGGGACTTGTTTTAGGAACAGGGCTTTTATATCGTATTGACAAGTCCTTGAAGTGTGGAAAAAAACCTTCTGGACCAAAGATAATGTCCTAAATCTCAAGAAGGACTGACTTTTTTTCAGGATTAATAATGCTACATCTGAGATTACACACATACAGAGGATGAAATGGTGGACTAATAACGGTTATTTTCTCTGAACTGGGAATATTATTAAAACTCATATTATCTACGATTAACATTATATTTATGCTACATCTTTAGAACAATAACATTTCTATTCTTCGCTTTTGTTTCATGGCACGTGTCACAGCTATTAAATTATTATACTTCTGTATTCCATACTTATCAGTATTCAGCCAATCAAGCATTTCAACCTCCAAATATGGACATTTTTTTCTTATTGTGATGTCATTTATATTTAGCTAGAGGCTTCCGACACATTCCCATTGGCTTTCCTTTCTCAGATGGAGAATACAGTCATCTGTGTAGTTGCCGTGTATGCACAAGATGCATTTAAGAGTTTTGTACCTGGTTCTTACCGCATAGCTTTGATGCCCAAACATAAGTTATCTGTTGCCTATACATAACCAAACAGTTAAAACATAACAAAAAGAATGAGACTGAGCAGGAAGAGGCTGTGCTACTTTAGTCAAAGGACTGATATATTTCACTGAAATTTCAGCAACTTCCAAACTGTTTGATGTATTGATTTAGAATAAAATGTGCATATTGTCTTTTTTACGATGTGCTTGTTTGATTTCAGTTCATTTAAAATGTGAAGTTGCATTGACATTGGATGCAGTTTTTTTATAAATCCTTTCTGTGGTGTGAAATAAAGCAAACATATAAGTGCCTTGAATCTGTTTGTTCAGGCATAGTGAACTGCTTCACTTGACCATCAGAGATGGCCTCTTGTTATCATGAATGGAAATTCTGAAAAGGCCTCTGCTCAGTTTTCTTTCTGGAGTATACTTTATATTATTGAACAGTTTATTTGTATTCTGTTTTTCCAAATCAAATTTTTCTCAAGGCTTTTTTTGATATTTTAACTTTATTCTTCATTTCCAAATTGTGAGTTAGAAAGCTTAATCAATGAACACTCACACAGAGTTCAGCTAAATTGTTTCAATCAGAGTCAAGGCTGGTGGCTTGAGTACAAAGAATAAAACAAGCTCACTACCCGCCACCATGGTCACCTTGCCCAGTCTCTGAAAACTGGTAAATGGGATTGAGTGCGATCATTCACATGGTGAGTCGGTTTAATAAGCTTTTTAAGTGGGAAAGTAAAAGTCAGGCCTTCTACACAGAACTAAAAAAAATATATAAATGCAGCAAGGATATTGTATTTTTGCTTCCAGACTGTGGTGCTTCTATCTGTGTGCTGCTACTGAGAGACATACTGTATAATACCTAAAGCATAACCTGATCATAATGTGAAACAAAAGAGGCGTTCTAGATGTGCAGAGCCACATATAGAGGAAAAGACTGAAGCAATCATCAAGAGATTTATATTGAACAGCATTTACAAAGATGATTCATTCAAACAAAGAATTAAAACAAACTGAACAACATTAACAACAGCATCTTCCTACTACATCCTCTGTTCCTTTTTCTATGCCTTTCTGTCCACATCTTATTACAGGTATAGAAATGCTTGCTTGCTCATCTCTGTTCTCCAGGACTAATTACTTTCAATAAAAAAGCTTTCCTTTGGGGCACTAATTTCATCCAGTGTCTGATGAGCAGAAATTACATGTCTAATGGAATGGAATAGTTGCGCAAATTAAAGAAATGAAACACACTTTTTTTTATCTTTGTGCCACCTTAAATTAGAATTTAATTTGGACCACACTAAGACATAATGGGGTGCACTAAGCTTTCTCTGGTGCAAATCAGGGACAGGACTACACTGTAACTCTTTGATGTAAATTTACAGCTAAATCTGAACAGTATTTTGCTGCATTACTGACATATAGTATAATAC
>JBAMHV010000008.1:13709634-13725708 GCA_037177535.1 Pseudomugil gertrudae
TATATATATAAACCCTAAACAATATACTGCTGTCCTTACCACTTCGTCTCCTGGGGCCTCTGTGTTTGATGAGAGAAGATGTCCACCACCATACCCCATGTCTTCAAGTTCCAGTTTCTCTCTCTTTGTTATGCAGAAAAATGCTAGGATTAAACCTGTCAAAACAGAGCAAATATATTAAAAATACTTTTTTTTTTTTTTTGCACTTTGCAGTTTCAACTTGCAGTGAGTATGGCAACATTACAAACTGCACTATATTACCATATATTTATTTCTCAGCTTATAACAATTCCTATATATAAAGGAAATCTTCAAATTCTCACCTTTCTTCTAAAAACAGATGCTTGGTCCCTATAATGCCCTCTTTTGCTCAATTCACTACACATTAAAAAGCTAAACTACCACCAAGACAATATTAGTGAAGGACTCACAGAGCAGGAGGAGGAGGCCTAGAGGCAACAGCAAAGCCAATGCAGCCCGCGGACCAAATGTCACGGCACTTTGCCTGTCCAGGCAGACTCCATTCCTGCATTGGCAGATCATTACTTTTGTTGTCTGTGTTTCACCAAAGCCCTGCAGATCTCTGACAACGAGGTTGACTTCGTGTATCCCTCTCGGAAGCTCCTTCACTGGCTGCAACACAGCGGCTGTTGCTAAAGATAAAAGGACAAATGTAATACAGAAAATTAAGTTCCAATAAGAAAATAATGGTTCACAGTATGTTCAAAAGCAAAATACAACTACTGTAAACTGTGTCTTCTAAACTAGCTTCATCGGATGTAGAACCACTAAAAGGTCTAAATGTGGTATAATAAAACATTTTTTTCTGTATAACAAAAAGAAAAAAGCACCCCTGTCTCAGCAGCTAATATTTATTTAATAAACAGACAGGAGCAGTGGTTTTTATAATGATTCATATCCAGACTAGATTCTTTATTTTTTTCCAATTGAAGTTATAAATTCTGATTTGCCATTTGTTAATAAAAATGCACCACTCTGCTACTAAATTTACAAATACTGGTGAAAAGTTGCAGCAAATAAAACGGGATTAACTAAAGGTTTATGGAGTTAATGTGTGAAAGAAGATTTCACATGGTAGTCTTGAACTATTTGTGTATCAAACTCTCTGGCAGGTTACTTTAAGCCTTTTTATCTCCGTTTTAACAGGCTGAGCTAGTTCAACATATGACATGGTGGAGACAGAGGCATACGGGATATGAACCAACTACAGTATCTGTGGCAAAATGGATGAAATGTTTAGAAAATGGAAAAACCCAGTCCAGTATTCTTCTTTATGATGACTGTGTTTGTGTTCATATTATTAACAATTAAAGTAATGGAGGCTTCCTAATATGTCCGTATGATGCTTCAGGAATTATTGAGAGAAATTTGTATGTACTTTTATGTTTGCACTGGAACTCAAAGCTGTAAGAGATGTCTTAGTTATGAGAGTCTGCAAGATTCAAAGGTTAAGTGGAGTCAAATTGCTCTCTTAGTTGATATTTAACAGCCCTTTTCATTCAGAAAAGGGCTGTAAAATGTATTTTTAAAAGGAATTGTTGTAAAGTGTTGCCATTGTATTTTGACTCCTATTATCTAACTGCCATTTCTAGGAGGTACAAAAGTTATCCAAAAGATTGTTGCATATTATAAACCATTAGCACTACAAATCCTGTACCACAAGTTGGAACAAGTTGCATTTCTTTTTCTTAATCCTGGTTAGGACATGCCCCATTCCCACATGTTAGACTTTACATGGAAGACATAAACATTTTCCAACAGTTATTAGAAGCTGATGGAACAGAACATTGTGAGAAGTATGCTACTGGAAAAACATATTAATTGGCATAGAAGACTCGAGCCCCAAACAAGTAGACAGGCTCTGACACAGGATAAAATAAGGGATAATGGGAGCTAGTTTCAAGGCCACGTGGGGCAAGCAGTTGAAAAAAAAAGGTTATATGGAGGACTGTGGGGCTGCCCTTCATACCCCCTTACTGCTTGTTTATCAGTTTTGCTTTTCATTATTTATATTCATTAAACACGTTAACACAAAAAGAGTAGAATACACCAAACAAAAGGTCCTATAGATGTTTACAGACCGCTTTGTTAATTTGGTCTCTGGTCAATGGTGTATAAAATAAGATTAGTCTTAAATCATGTTTTCTGCATGCATAGCAAAAAGGTACTTGATAATCTTCCCACTTAGCATTATCACCATCAAACTCGATCACTGGAATATTAACTTTCAGTTAAAAAGAATCTTTGTCACAGAGAAAATTATTACAAAGACTAAATCTTACCATTAAATTGCTTCACAGACCATTTCCCATCATTTTCAGGTGGTAGGCTAAAGGTGAATGGGGAAGAAAACGGACTACCATCTTTGTCCTGAGCCACCACAATCACAGAGCCAAGCTTTTCCTCCTTGTCCTCACACAAGACCATGTGAGTGGGGATCAATGGCATATTGTCATTAACATCTTCAATCACAAAGATGACAGTTCCTAGTCCAGATTTGGAAGCTGAAAAATAATCATACCAAATGATCATCACACAGGGCAAATACGAGCATGTCAGGAAGAAGTGATACATTTGTACTTTTTTGTATTCAAACTAGTGCCAGTTCTTCTGAAATGTACAAGTACTGAGATAGAATCTAGACATGGTTATTATAGATACGGTAATTATAAATGAATAGTTCCATTGCATCTTGGCAACAGGGCAGATCAGGTAAGATGTTAGTTTGGGATTATTATTAACCTTTGGCTGTTATAGTGACATATGAAAAGAAACAAACTGTTCTCTGTGATGATCTAACAGACTAGACACACTTCTCAAGCACTGTAATTTGTTGAGCTTGGCAAACAGCCATGAGGTTAAGAATCAACCAGCGGCACTATGATGACATTTTTTATTACTTAATCACTATTACGGGATGATAAGTTTCCACAGAACTAGGAACTTGAGCTTGCTATCTACAAACTCTTGAGTTTACAAAATCACAGCATAATCAAAAGCGACTTACATTTATCGACAGCCTTCATAGTGATGTTGTAAATTCCATCCTGGACAAAATCTGACTCTCTGTCTATTGTGTTTGCGACTCTCAACTGTCCTGTATTTCTGTCCACATTAATCCAGAAAGCTGGGTCATGGGTCTTATAATACCTAAGACACAGTGGAGAAGAAGTATTACCAGCACATTCAGTTTACCAGTCATAGCCTGCCCTCCAGTGTTCCAGAGAAGCAACAAAAACTCAAGTTAGGGGTCTTGCATTTGTCCTACAGTTGTGTCCACCATAGAAAATAAATATTTATTAAAGACTCATTTAAGTGAAAGAAAAATCTGCTTACATGATGCCATCAGTGCTGTTGGTCTCAGGATCTACAGCTGTGTACGTTCCTAATACTGTTCCGTTTGGCGTGTTTTCCTTTACATGAATGCGGATTGTAGGGGCACTGAACTGTGGGCCTTCATCAACATTAATAACAGCGACATCCACAGGGATGGACGACCACCGGGCATTGGTGCCAACAAGCTCAGCTACATTTTGGGCTGAAATCTCAAGCCCTACGTTTTTGGTTGTTTCATAGTCCAAGGGCTAGAAAAAAAAAGGTATAAGAGAACCACAGTGAAAAAAAGTCTTTATGTGGTTATATCAAAGCCTGTTAGTTGTTAGTTTACTTCCTACGAGCTCACCTTTACAACATACAAAAGCCCCTCGTTTGTTTTAGGATCGGAATCGATCCTGAAATGTCCATTTTCATTTCCTTTAGTGATGGCGAATTTGGAAATCCAGTTTGGTGTATTTATCATGTCCTTATCCTCCACAGGAATTCTGAGAATTAGCTTGTCACTTTCATTTTCTTGGATACTGGCTTTGTACTGTAAATAAAAATGAAAGAGAATGTATTTCATAACAATTACTCTTACACAAATACTAATTATTCTGGAACATTATATTACAGCCTTCTTCTAAACACTCACAGATGTTTTTGTGAATGTCGGTGGGTTGTCGTTGACATCACCCAGAGTTATTGTAGCTGTTGCTGTGTTGAACAGGCCATTTGGAGCCCCTCGCATGTCTTGAATCTTTACAGTCATCATGTATGTATCTTGTATCTTTGAAAGAAGCATGAAAAGAGAATATATGAAAAAAGAGAATCCGATTAAATAAAACTAATGTATACCAAGAGTGTCATATGTACGTCAGCTCATAAAGTCTTCAGGGCAGTAAAGCACGGCTCACCTCTCTGTCAAGAGTGTTGATGGAGGTAGTGATAACACCCGTGAGGGGGTCGATGTAAAAGCCTTTTGATTGATCCAAGAATGTGTATTTGATCCTAACATGATCAGTCTTAGGAGCGTCTTTGTCTGAGGCGTTCACTTTTCCCACCACCGTACCTGTTTTCAAAACCGTATTAAATTAAAGTGCCTGTAAAAGTCAGCTCACATCAAACATGCTTGTTTATGTTCCTCACCAACGCTGCTTTTCTCAAGAACAGTGAACTGTAGCTGGCCTTCAAACTGTGGAGCATTGTCATTTACATCATCTACTATTACTGTGTAGTCCAAAGATTCATCTGCTTCTTCGTATGTGTCTTGGAAAAAAACCTTGACCGTTAACTGCAAAACACAAAATCACATGTTACAAATGTAATAAATGAAAAACACAAAAAAAAGCACCATATTTTTATGGTTTGATTCATTTTCAGAGCCAGATTATTCTTTTCAACTGTTTGCAAAATCATAAACAAGCAAAATACAACAGAACCCAAATAAGCTAATTAGAAAAAACATTAATGATGAAGAGGAATTTCAATTATGTACCAAAAAAATTCAATTACAGTCAAAACAAGTATATGCAAGTATACACATTTAAATGTATTACAGGAATAAATTAGAAGTTCTTTTTAGCAGAAATACATGTCACATTTTACTGCTTTAACTCCATTATAGTCTGTTATGGGAAGGGAAGAGGTTTAAGTGTTTGGAGACTAGTCTGACTGAGACGCTGCAGGTTGTTGCTGTTGTTCCAGTGTGAACTTATTCTGGTGTGAATAATCACTCTTCCCTGATGTTCAAAGCACTGTTTGTGTTTTGTGACCAAAATTAGTATACAAGTAAAAAATAATATTAAGCTTGTTTTTCACACTTACTAAAAATTCTGGATACGTTTCTCGATCCACTGCCTGGTGTACAGACAAATACCCAGTCTGTCTGTTAACGCTGAACACATTCAGCGGAGGCTGATCCACCCCAGTTCCACTGATTTCGTAGTACACTGGGCCCTTAGTGACTGCATCTGATGCAAACTGCAAATACATATAAACACATTCAATTTACCAACAAACAATAAATCCTTTATCTGGGCTAAAGCAGTCTAACCAGGCATGTTACCGCTCATAAAACAACTACATGATGTGATTTTAAAGCGTGAATGTATTAAAATCTTTGAAATGGTTTGTTTTTAAATACACGGGTAAATTAAAACGTCTCTCAAGTTATTCAGTGTCAACTGAAGGTCATAAACATGCATTTTAGTGAGTAAAAAAGATAATCCAACAAAAACAAAAGCACATTAGAAAAAGTGCTTTTCAGTATGACATTGTATACATTTCTATAGTACCCTCCAGCCTCTTATTATAGATAGATATACTTTATTGCAGACTCGTGGTCCATGGTAAAAACAAATAGACAAACAACATATTACAATTTAAGCCTAAAATAACAACAATAAAAAATAAAAAAAGAGCCCTAATCTCTCATCCGGCAACTATACCAGTGTCCAGAATACAGAAAAATAGCGGATTTCACTGCATTTAATATTATATATTATGACAGATGTGCTACTTATTGCTTTGTTCAACATGTGGGTTGACAGAAAGCTGTGAAATTACCTGAACAGTACTCTTTGGAAAGGGCCCCTTGTCATTTTCCAATATTGTGATAGGTTCGGGGCTCCAGCGTCTTTTGAAGCGTTTCAACAGGACTTGACCTGAGTGCTGTTGTATGAAAACAAGTCAAGACGACTTTTAAAATGTTATTTAACACAATAAAAATTGTAATACAATGAAATAAGGACCCAATAACATGTGAGGAAATAGGTCTACTTTGTGCGGCGGCGGACTTACATCCGTCTCCTTCATTTTTAGTCGGACAAGGTGAACTTCCATCTCACTTCCCGGTCCACTATTGTCCTGGACTCTCACAGAAAATGTCCGCCCTCTTGTGTCCACAGATACTGGAGCCACTGTTACTATAACTCCATTATTGTGGACCGCAAAACTGGGGTCCATCACAATTAACTGCAAGGACTTCATGTCACAGCCCGTTGTTTCCACTAAAGGAGTAATAATACAGAAAACATCAGGTAAAAGAACACTAGTCAACGAAACAGCTACAAAGAAAATTACAGTGCAGTAAATTAAAAACGTTTCACGTTGGGTTAATAAACTACTAAGCAGGGATGTAGCCTACCTTTAGTAATTTGGTTTCCAACGGGGATAAATTGTGGCACAGAGACGTAAAGAGAGTCGGGGAGAGAGCACGACTCCGCGCTGGACACAATCTATAAAAGACAATTCACCTCAGTTTGAAGCACTTTAAAGGTGTTTTCATATTTATTCTTGTTTTAACGGGGGAAAAGGATCATACGGACAAAACCGACAAGTTATTTGTAAAGACAATAACAAAGTCTACTTACCAAAAGCGAGCAGATGGTGATAAGGATAGTATTCGCCATATTTTGAATAAAATTTGACGGACTTGGTTTTGGAGGAAGTGAAGCAGCTTATCTGGATTTTAGCTTCGCGATCTGTTCAGTCTCGTGTCTTCTTGTCCTGTCATGAGCTGTCGGACTGAGCTGTCTTTTGCAGGCAGGGACTCGACACAGACACACCTTAACACACCCCACTGAAAAGCTGACGGTGAACAGCAGGTTGCACACCTTAAGGCAGGGTGTTCCTCCCTGTGTCCTTGTACACTTCACTGAATAGTACACAAAGTAACTCCAAAAACAAACCCAAAACAAAAAATAAAGTTTAGAAATATTTTTTATCTTTCAAGCCAGCAGGGGGAAACGTTGCCTCATCTCATCTGCTGCAAGAAAGCAAATGGAAGCCAGATACACATGTTTCCAGTAAAAGTTTATATACTGAAGGGTAGCTAAGATGCTTCCTCTGTTCATTCTTCAAATGCTGAGTTGTCTTTTTTTATTTTTTAATAAGAAAAATGACTAATATGCCTCATTTACAGGAGGACTTCAACCCAGGTCTGCACAAAGGTTGACCCCTATCTAACTCCTCCTCTCTGCAGCTTTCTGGCAGCAGGAGCAGAACTGGGTTTCTCACTTAACACCACAGGAATGTGAGCCTGGATGAAGCCTGATCTGTGGGAGGCTGTGCTCCCACAACGGAGCGCTCGCTATCTCTACAAACTGCTGATAAAAGTGAGGATGTGTCATTTAAAACATATCCCAAATGAATCCACTGCAACCCAGAGGCATTGTTCTATAAGGGCCTAGGGAAGTCAGGCCATGTGTGTGTGTGTGTGTGTAGGGGGGGAGGTTGCTACCGGAAAGGTGAGAAAAATGTCAGGAAGACAGCTTGCTGTGAGTTTTGGGTGTGGACATAATGACAGGGCTTGAAGATGGGAGTCATCAACAGCAATGCAAAACACACTTCCCCTTCTTGAGTTAGTCCAAAAGCTGAGTTAAAAAAAAAGTTATTGGCTTTGGAAGATTGTAGTGGGGACAGAGCTGGAGTCACTGACATCTGTGGCTGAGAGGAGAGCCCTGAATAGACTCTTATCCATCCCCTGCACAGCTTCAGTGACAGGCTACTGTCTCTGTCCTGTTCCACTGACCGTCTCAGGAAGTCATTTGTCCCACAGGCAATACGACTTTACAATGCATCTCTGTGAAATTGACTATTTAGATTTATATTTTACAGCTTTTAAATGTTATATTTCTAGTTTTATTCTATTTGATGGTCTGAATGTCATACTAACATTGCTGAACGTTTGTGTACCATGTATGCTGCTGCTGGAAGTTGAATAAAGTTTTTATCCATCTATCCATCTATCTATCTATCATTTCTGGATAATGAAACGGTGACACTGTCTGGAACTCCTCTCCCACACTGGTCACACATTGTAGCATACTTTAATAAGATAAGCCCTTAACAAATACCATTTAAGATTCCATAATAATCCAACCATTGTTTTCCTGCTGAGTCTGAGTAAATCAGCCAAACACGAATCATGTCTGGACAGTACGACTTCATACTGCACATCTTGGGCAGTGATCCTCTCTAGTTTCAGCACACCTGTTCTGTGCTTTGTCAATTCAGGTGTGACAGTGGGTGTGTCAACATCACGTAATCCAACGCAGTTTTGAACAGATGTTGCAACATTGTTGCTGTATTGATGTGCTAGACAGGTTGGAGGGCAGATGTGTCATTTAATGCTGCTTAAGCGTAAAAAGGGACAGTTAAGATGACAGAGACTTTACTCATCGGAATAAGTGGAAGTGTTTGAGTCAATCGAGCTGTTATGGGTGTTAAGTAATTATTGCACATCTTCTTATGAATCCATTTAGATGCTGACATATCAAATGAGCTCATAAGGCTGATACGCCCAGCTGTTTCTTTACATCCTGAAACATATCTGTTTACTGGAACTAATTCCTGTTTTACTTAACTAATATTGCACCTTTTTACAGAGTGCAATTGTTTTGCTCTGTAAAAGGAGGTTGGTTCCCAAGGCAACGTTGCCACAACTTAATCTACCTCAACACACTGGTGTCTTTACTGAACCTGCATTTGTCAAAGTGGTTTGGTCTCTTAAACTGGAAAGACACATAAGACCCCACCCACTATGTGAGAGACAAGTTTTACCACATTTTAGCACAGATATGCAGTGATAAGCCTAAAAACAGCTTGGTTACATTTTTTTAAAAGATGTCTGTCAAAAGTAAATATACTTTATATGTGCGGTATAGCTCGTCTCTTACTTTGTTTTCTTTTTTAAATCGTGTATTTGTTAGGCATCATATGATGCATTGAACTCTGTGCTCTGTTCGCTGACTGGCAAATCAATGTAAATCAATGTAACTGGTAGCGAAAGAACAAGGACAGAAAAAGTGAAAAGTACGAGAAAAACGTCACTCTCCTTGGACAAATAGTACCAGTTTCCCTTCTCATATCCCTTTACCTATACAAAATATATATTTAATGTATATTACTAAGCTTGTGTCAATATGTACTTCTTTTTCATTTAATATGTGTTTGGTGAGAGGGGGAATTACACAAGGCCTACATGAGCACATGTGTACACAGTATAAACTGTGGTGCTTAGCTTGGGAATTTCACAGTCACTGGTGGAGTTCTGCAGGCGGGTGAGAAAACAGTATTCCAAAAGACTCCGTTGCAGTTTTTTCATCCGCAAAAAGCCAAAATGACAAATAAATGATGAACTCACGCATGCATTGTAAGGTGAAGATGGCAGTGATCTTATGATGGATGTTTTATTACCATAAATTATTATTACACATCCTAACTATTCCACTTGGTAACTCTCCTCAGTTCTCATCAGCTGTGTCACATGCAAATTGGTAACTAGTAAAGATAACACTAGTAAACACTAGTAAAGATGAAAATACTCCCTCAACCTAAACATCAAAGTTAAGAATTTAACAGAAAGTAGTTAAAAAAATACTTTAGTGGCAGCTACACCAAACAATGTGTCCAGGACAAGGATAATGACTTATTTTTAGATTAATTTAAAAAAAATAGTTTACCAGCTCATTGTAGAATAGCTGTAGGGGCATTAAAAGTACTCAGATTTTACAGTGATTCTTTACTTTTTCATTCTGCGGTTTTATACATACTTCATTAGGTAAAATTGGTCAACATCTGTTGACTATTTAATATAAGAAAAAATCCTTATTATGATTTTTTTTTTCTTTTGCTAGTGAAACAGGTGAAGATGATGCCACACACACTTTGATTAGATGTCATATTTCCTGCTTCTGAAGAAACTGTAAGATTAGCTTAGCACATAACACATTCTTGAACAATATAACAGTGTAATAATTTATGTATTCCATAAACTTGTATTTTGTGCATGTCTAAATTTTGGAAACAACTCTGGTTTGTTAATGAAAAGGCAGATTTAATTAGCTTGAATTGGGGGACAAGGTCGGGGGCACCTAGACTGACTTATGTCGGCCCCTAATGTGTACGCCCCTGTTTCATGTTTTCACTTCAGACTCATTGTGAAAACCTGTATTTAAAGTGTGTGAATTTATGTCTGTCTGCTCCCCTCTTATTTTAGGTTACAAGCAAACAGAAGGTTGCGCCGTAACGTTGTTGTGACGCAGAGTGCAAAGAGCAGCGCTATCAGCAGCGCAACATGGAGAGAGGACCCGCCCCACTGTAAAACTTCTCCCTGCCCTTCCATGGGGTCGAAGTCTGTTCACAACCAACAATAGATTAGAGAAGAACTCAAACTGACGCGTTTCCACTTCAACACGAAGATTAAGAAGTGTTTTTCTCCTATGCTGATGGCTTCTCTGCTGACATGTCGTGTTTTTCTTCTGATGACATTTCTCACTGTAAGTAAACGATGCGCGACGCTTTAAAAAAAACTAATAAAAATCCTTTTCCCTGCATTTGTTTAAAAACAGGTGTGGCTCCTTTCTGGCTGGAAGCAACAGTTTAGTTGCCATAATTAAACAATTACGTGTTCAGCTAAATATACAAAGAGAAAAACGTCTCTACAGCTTCACAGTTTTTCATTTCCTCCACAGCAAAGCTTTCATGAATGTGGGCTATTTGAGAGTATGAAATATGTATTCTGAGCTGGGTTTTCTTTCTTTTTTATGCGTATAGTTGGTTTGTGGATGATTTAAATTACATTTTTATTTAAACAAAAGACTATTTTGACACACTTCAGTAGAATCAGGTGTTTGCGGTGAACTAAAAAGTAGATTTCCCCCTGAGGATCACACACTAGTAGTGAAGTTATCTTTGGGAAAAGTGAAGCAGTGTCTTATTATTTTGTAGTTAACTTTCTCTCCTTTTTTCTTAACTGACCTGCAGCTTGTTCCTGCAAGGGGAGAAGACAATGGACCGAAGTTAAGGAGGCAGAAAAGAGAATGGTTTGTCCCTCCCAGATCTCTCCAGGAGAACCACGATTACACCTCCTATGACTTTATAGCTAAAGTATGTACCTCTATGTTTTAGTCATTCTAATAAAACTGGCATTTCACTTTTATTTTTTCAAGTTTAATTTTTATACAGTGTATATTCACACATATAGATATTTCTGTTTTTAAACTAAGCCTATTATTTTTAGTTAAACTGACTGAATTGCACACACTGATCATTCTAATCTTTATTTCTTCAACATAAGTGTGTAAGAGAAGAGCACTTACACACCCAGGCTTGCAGACCTCTGTTTTCAGAGTGAGTCATTGCAAACAGTTTATCATAGTGGATTTCTTTTTTTTAGTGGTTTTATCTTACACACCTATGTGCATTTTGTCGTTTGGTTTTATAAACAGTAGGTGTTTTAGATGTCTTTTGAGACCAAAGTTGTCTAGATACTATTGAATTTATTTCCATTCCTCAACAGAAATACTACACTAACTAAATGTACACATGTATTTTGAAGGGGGTTAGCTGTCCAGAGGTTTCACTGTTTTTTTTGTTTTGTTTGTTTTTTTATGGTGTTTCAGATTCGCTCTGATAAGATGAATTTTACAAAAATAATATATTCTCTAACGGGGCCTGGTGCTGAGCCTCCAGAGAAGACATTTGGTGTTGATGCGGATACTGGTTTTGTGAAAGTCTTAGTTAAAAGCCTGGACCGAGAGACCATCTCCATATATAAGGTAAGGGCATTTTAAAACCCGGATTATAAATTAGTAAAAGCTGTGCACTGAATTGTAATGTAAAATATTGACTGTAAGCTAATTGTGTATTTCTCTTTTAGTTAAAAGGGATCGCAAAATTTACCAATGGATCCCGTGCAGAAAATGATTTAGACCTTATAATTAAAATTGATGATGAAAATGACTGCACACCAGTCATTACAGCAAAGCAGGTGGGCTCTCTCAGTGAAGCCAGTAAAACAGGTATCTTCATATCTGCACTGTTATTGGTTACATGACTTAGAACACCTTAAAAGAAGTTTCATGCATTTAAACAACAGAAATATTTGGTGATTCTTAGGTACTGTTGTGATGAAAGTGACAGCTACTGATGCAGATGAAGAAAACACTCTCAACTCCCGCATCTCCTACAGAATTGACAGTCAGAGTAACATAGGTGAGATGTTCTACATCAACTCTAAAACTGGAGAGGTTATGGTTCAAAGGAACACTCTAGATAGGGAGGTAAGTTGCAAGTGCCGTTGTTACTTTAATGAGTCAATGAAGTTTTTGTGTTTTAGATATAACTTGATACACCACTCATCTTAGTCAAAAAATGGCTGAGCTCAACTAATTGGTGGATTCTAAATGCATTTATCGTTTTCTTTTAGAAACAAGACACGTATATTTTGACAATTCTTGCCTCCGACGCAGACGGCCAACCCGGCGGAAACACTGGAACTGGGACAATTGAGATTAAAATTCTGGATATTAATGACAATATTCCAACACTGGAAAAAGAATCGGTAGGTGCGAGATTACCACTGCAACTTTCTGTCCTTCTCTAAGCGATGTTGTTGATCTGTCAAGGTGCATTTTTATTATAGTATGTGGGAAGTGTGGAGGAGAACACTGTCAATGTGGAGGTTTTGAGGATAAAAGCCATCGACATGGATCTCATACACACTGAAAACTGGCAGGCCGTGTACACCATTGTTTCTGGCAACGAAGGGGGTCATTTCAGTATCAAAACAGATTCTAAAACCAATGAGGGGATCATCATGATCAATAAGGTAAAAACTGATACAGTAAAATAACAAATGCAATTTAAAAACTAAATCTGAAGACATGCTAATGCTGTGCATTATTTGCAGGCCTTGGACTATGAGGAAGTCAAGATGCTAAACTTGGCTGTGAAAGTTGCCAACAAGGCAGAGTACAACTTTGGCAGCGGGACTGTGATAGACACCACATCAAAATCATACCCTATCAAAATCAACGTCATTAATCAGAAGGAAGGCCCCCGTTTCCAGCCGAGTGTAAAAGCGGTGACTGTTTCTGAGGACCACACGTCCATCTTTATCAACAAAGTCATTGCTACCTATGCTGCAATCGACAGTGACACTCTGAAGATTGCCACCAACGTCAGGTACTGTCACTACAAGAGAGCTGGGGTTTAGTAAAACTGATTTTCCATGTTGTGGTAAATTCTGTCTACTATGCCTATTAGCATAAAGAAAACATTGCAATTACATCTTTTAATGTTTTCATACTTCTGATTTGCTAAGAAACCATTTGTTCATGCACGCATTCATAATAATATAAACTAAGTAGTATATCTAACATATTATCTCACTTGTATGTATTTTAAAAAGTAAATTTTATAGAACATTTTTTGAAGATTTAATTTTAAGTAAATATGTTATCAGTATTTTTTTTATTTTCCTATTTTCCTTTTTATTTGAATGAATTTATTAGCAAAGGTTTGTTTTTATATTTTCAATCTGGGCTTGCACATTGGAAGCAGAGTCTCAATTTCTGTTCATTGTTGGCCTTGAAACTACTCAGCTACAACAAAAACTTTGTTATGATCCAGGAAAATAAATATGCTGGGAAACTTTGTATGTTTTAAATATTTTTCCCTCCCTGAAATCCACTGCAGCAGCCTGCAGTGTTTCTATACAGTTATGTTTGAAACCATAATGAACAGTCTAAACTCTTTTGTCTTATCTTTATGTACATGTTTTTTTTTTGCTATACTTCTAGGTATGCAAAGATCCATGATGAAGATAACTGGTTGATTATTGATGAGAACACAGCAGAAATCAGGTTAAATAAGTTGCCTGACCGAGAGTCCAAATTCTTGATAAACGGAACATACTATGCCAAAATTATATGCATCACCAATGGTGAGTTCTGCAAAATAGTTTAATGTTTTTACTGCAGTCTGATCGGTTGTCCCCTCAGTGTTAATCTCTGATTCAATGTGGTTTACAGAGGCGCCTTCAAAAACAGCAACGGGGACTATTGCCATTCAGGTGGAGGACTTCAATGATCACTGTCCTGAACTGACCTCTACAACTCAGAGCATGTGCCTGGAGGATAGCGCTGTTTATGTCTCAGCTGTAGACAAAGATGAGTTTCCCAATGCAGCGCCATTTGATTTCATAGTGATTCAAGGAAGCAGCAAAGAGAACTGGATAATTGAGCCTTTTAATGGTAAGAACATTCTAAGTTACAGTTGTTTTGCCAAGAGACTTATTTGCCTATCACTCAATTTAAATGGTGCTCCTATTTATACTCTTTATCTATTACAAGAAAAATGTGTGGGAAAGATACTTTGCTTAGAACAATAAGAATTACAAGTTAAAATACAATACTTTGTATTGCAAAATTAAAACGTATGGTCTTGTCTTTCTACAGAAACTACAGTCATTCTGCGAGACCACGCCCACTTATGGCCAGGCATCTACAAAGTGCCGTTAGAAATCAAAGACATGCAAGGAAAATCATGTGCCAAAGTCCAGATGGTAGATGTGACAGTGTGCACATGTCATCAAAACACTAAAACCTGTTTGCAGCGGAGGGGAAGTACTGCAGTTTTTGGAGCTGCTGGTGTCTTGCTGATGTTGCTTGGATTGCTGCTGCTGCTGTGTGAGTAGACTGGTTGATTAGCTATTTGTTTCTTTTTTTGTCATATACTCTTATGTCTGTAAAGTTTCCTAACTCAACAAGCTGTGGCTTGTTTAAAAAAAACAATTAAGAAGAAAGGGTTCATCACAAGTTGCACAACAACCAGAATCATGATGCATCCCACTATTACTGATTCTCTTCCTTATTGGTTTGATAAGAAACAGAAACCTATTTAATGCCAAAGAAAGCAATGTGCTGATCCAGAATTTTGCCTTATTAGATTTTTGCAACATCCATGTTGTTAATTATGTTAAGCAGAAGGGCTTGGTTCAGGATGGATTGGATAGTACTCGCCCTGGGGTGTCGGTTAGAACACTTAGGACAGGAGGCAGGATGCAGTTTAACAGTTTACTGAAGAGTTCCCTCAATACAGCACAACAATGCAGCAGGCCCACTAGGTAGCAACTAATTAGGCTTTAGTATAGGTAGGATGTGTGCAAAGTGGTCTAGGATATAAAGGAAATAAACAACAATCAGTATATGAACAGGTTAGTACAGCCGGGATCAGATTATTATTATATTACTTATCCAGCAGTGAACCTTAGCTATTACAGAATCAATAGCCATAGTAACACTATTAAATCAGAACAATCTGCTATTATTATCAAGCATACACGGAACGACGGATTGCAGCATGACAGCATCTTAGCTAACTTCAACAATAATATAACAAGGCACCCATATAACATCAGTTGAGACATCAAGGAATAACACCAGACTTACTGTCGGTTCATGCACGCACTCACACACAAGGAAACAGTCCATGGATGCGATTAAACAGGTGGAGGAACACACGTTATCCGAGGACGAGGGAGAGAAGAAAAAAAGAACCATAAACTTTGTCTTCTCCGGAGGCTCATTCCCGCCGCTGCCCATTCGGCTGAGCTCGTTTCCACTCGGTGCTCTTCGGCGCACTCAGCTGCGCTCGGCGATACTCGTGCCCACTTCGGTGATCTTTATTACAGCCGCCCCCACAGTTGTGCAACAATTGTGTTCATTACAAAGTCCGGTGATGCTAATCGGAGCAGCTGTCATTGGGAAGCTCTGGGAGGACAATAAGCTTGACTACTGGGCGAGTGTAGACCTTATCTCCAACCTTTACTTCCGCTGCTCGGACGTACCCGTCGGTACTCCTGATCACCTTGGCAACACGACCGATGGACCAGAGGGCTCGTGGCAGCTGAGGGTCAGCCAACATGACTACGGTGTCCACTGGCAGGTT
>JBAMHV010000008.1:13725808-13746550 GCA_037177535.1 Pseudomugil gertrudae
CGTTTCCACTCGGTGCTCTTCGGCGCACTCAGCTGCGCTCGGCGATACTCGTGCCCACTTCGGTGATCTTTATTACACATGTATAAAAACTTCTTTTTTTTTTTGCTAAGTGTAATTTGTCTTTGTTTTCAAGTGGTACCCCTTCTGTTGCTCTTCTGCCTGTGTGGAAATGTGCCAGGAGACTTCAAGCCTATTCCTTTTGATGCTAAACAACAACTGATTGCATATCACACAGAAGGGCAGGGAGAAGACAAGGTACGATCATACTAATTGATCTTACAAAGAGTTTTGACATTTGGCACGCGTCTTTGACCTGATCGTCCTTGTTAATTCTCACAGGAAGTTCCGCTCCTACAAGTCCCAGTGATCATTGAACAAAACACACTGAATGCCAAGGACATCAACAGCTTTGGGGGAAAGGGATACCTTGGAGGATTGGTTGAATCTGGAAGAGAAGAAGGGTTGGGCTTCGGTGGTGCTATTAACACTTCCACTGTGCTCACTGAAAATATGAACATGTACAACCAATACGGGCAATATGGGCGGGAAGAGATGGACTTTCTGGATGGAGGGATGATGGTAGGACAAGATGTAAATTATTCTCGTTACACCGGCGGGGTCTTCAGTGGGATGGCGCTGCCTGATCATTTCCTGGGGGAGTACTTTTTAGCAGTGAGTATCTTCAAATTTAATTCAGATTTTTAGTCTAGATAGAAATTTTTAAGCATAATAAGATAAAAATGATGATATGGATTATTATATATGTTTTAGAGTACATAGCTAGATATACAGTTGGGCTGAAGCTGCAATAAATACTTCTTTATTTGTTTAGTCTTACATTTACTATTTTTATTTCTTTGCAGAAATCAAACAATGCTTCACAGCAGTGGCAGGACAACAACCAGCTTCTGGTCTATGACTATGAAGGTCAAGGGTCGCCGGCAGGTTCTGTAGGTTGTTGCAGCCTCCTTGATAAGGATGATGACCTTTCATTTCTTAATGACCTTGGGCCAAAATTCAAAACCCTGGCAGAGATTTGCCATAGATCCACCCTGGAGAGTGAGTCAGTGGGTGCGGGAGTTTCTATACCCTCGATGAGACCTGTATCTCCTGCCATACCATCTACTTCGACCCACACGCACGTCCATACACACTCAGAAACAATCAGAGACAGGGATCGGGTAAACACCCTCAACACCTCCAATGTCGCTTCTGGGTCCTCCACTTTTATCCAAGAGGAGCGAATTACTGCGAGATCCCAAGGTTCAGCAGCTGCTTCCAATGTGCACGTCCAGGACAAAATAATCATTCCCAATCAGACCCTGCTCATACAGCAGCCTGCCATGTACTATGCTGCTTCACCCATGTATGTAGTGGAATCGAAGCCTCAGATGGTGCTTGTGACAGGAGGAACTCAGCAGGCTGTGGGTCAGCTAAGTCAGGTGGGCCAGGTGGGGCTGAGTCAAGGGCTGGTGCAGGTTGGTGGCCTTCAGAGCTCTCAGGGCATGGTACTTGTTGAAGGGCAGGTTGGAATGAGTGGAGTAACTGGGCAGACTGCACAGGGCCTTTCAATGGGTTCTGGCTCCAGGTCCGCACAAGTCTTAGTGGTTGAGAATGGATCCTCAGGTAGAGAGCAAGGCTTTGTTCAGACAGGACAGAGATCCGCAGAGTCTGACATAGACATGAGAGGTCAAGGTGTGCAGGTGACATCTTTTTCCCACAGTTCATACGGTTCCACGGGGTCAAATGAGGAGTCAACACTGATAGCAGCACCCAGTTTGCAAGGAAGCCAGAGGGTGGTTATGCAACAGAAAAAAGTCTCAGTGACAGAGAGAAGTTTCGAGTCTAACACAAGAGCATAAATGAACCCTTTGTTTCGCCTTTCAACAGATGTCACACCTTTAGTGGTATGTTTGTCTAACATGAAGTGCACTACGGTAGATCTAGTTCTAGAGATACGAAGTAAACAGGAAGAGTTTAAACTGCTGGGCCTGAAGTTTTGGTTGGACATGTCTATTGCTCTAAGAGATAAACACAACACTTGGTGTAAAATTTGAGGGAAAACAAAATCTTTAGAAGCATTCCATGACTTCTGCTTGGCGAAGGAAATGTTTTGCATAATGTGGTATTTGTTTCTTCCATGTATCATCTTATGGGCTATTTTAGTGCCATGTGACAGTTTTAAAAGCGTCAATTTTATCCCGTAGCAGCGCATGGAAAATAATGCCAACACCCTGTTTAATTTTACCACCTTCCACACAAAAAAATCACTCCATAAAGCTCCATAGCTCCATAAAGAGATCGATAAATAAAAAAGAAAAGGAAAAATTAAACCTATTCCAGCTCCCAGCCTGTTATCCCTGCTTATGCAGGTTGTGTGGTCACCATGTAGCACTCCACTGAAAATTATATATAACTATGAGAAGAATATTGCCTAAATGCAGCTTATTAAAGACAATAAATTATTCTTAGCAATGAGTAAAAAAAACGGCTTGTCGCGTGTGCATCCCTGAAGTGTATAATAAACAAGTATTAAGTGCCAAAGCAGCAGATATTAAGTATTATAGCATAATTTCCTATTTCTTACACATTTATGGCATTTTGTGCCATCATTGCAGCATATGTGTGTGCGTGTGGAGTGTGTGTGTATGTGAATTACCAGAATAATAAAAATTGAGCTAGAAAACACTGAAAGACTTTTGCTGGTGTGATACTGATACTGCTGTTGTCATTGTGATCCAAGTGTGTATTCTTTGTTTCTTACATGCTGTAGAAATGTTAAGCGGTTTGATAACATATTTTATGTTTTGTACGTTTTGCACCTGGTGTCATATTAAAATCAAACAAAGGGATAGTTAATTAAATTCTGTCAGTGAGTATTGTAATGTTAAATCAAATAATGTGTGTAATATCTTTAAATTACAATAAGAGGATTTATAAATTTTGCTTGAATACTGAAGATATGAGTTGAGACGTAAGTGGCATAGATACTGTATCTTTTAAATAAAAGTTTTTTTTTCATTCAAAATCTCTCCTGCTCTTTTTCTTGCATTGATGTAAAATCCTAAACATTCTTATGCTCATTTAACAGCAGCTCCACAAATGTAAGGTCAAACTGGAAAAAGATCTATTCATAACAGACTAAATCTGAAATATACACATCAACAAGGAACGACTCAACTTCAGATAATGAAACGTGCATAGGCCTACTACATGACAGGAGAGGGGAGTTTACATGAAAATGCTGCATTTTAGTTTCAGAAATTATTCACAGCCTTGGAAATATGATTGTACATATTTTTGGGTTTTTTACTTATTCTATAATATACTTTAACTATTTAAAGTGTTGGCTCTATTTAAGTGGTTTCCTGTTTGTATTTTTTGTTTTATTCAAGTGCACCATTTTTATTAACCCTTTTAGTTTAATTTAGTTTAGTTATATTTATATTGGGCTCCTTTATCAGTAATTTTATTTTTGCTTCTCTTGTCTTGTTCTTTTTATCTTACTCTTTCACTCCAGTGATTTCCCCTTAGGGATCCTTCACACTGGTGGCTTTGCCTGCTTGATTTGTAAGGTTACCACAGTCACTGCCCTTGCCTGAGTAGCTGTGCAGCCTGCACTGAAGCCCTCTGGCTGACCCCTGCCTTCACTGATGTGGGTGGTTCCTATGGCTGCACCCTCTAAGGCAGGGATGGGCAACCAGAGTTGCTGTCCTGCAAGTGTTAGAAATTTCCCTGCTTCAAATGTATGGGTAATTAGCAGACTTGCAAAGAGTTTCATGTGAAGCTCTGCACAAGTCTGCTAATTAAGTCTGATGTGTGTTGCAGGAGAGACATTTCAGGAGGGACAACACTTGCAAGGACCGGAGTTGCCCATCCTTCTATGACCATGGCTTGGCTGACTGAATGGGTCCCAAGATATTGTTTCCTTATAGCAGCATCATACCTATATTCAATTAGGAGACAGTAGGGATGGGAATTCAGTGTGCATACATTTTTAGTGTATGAGTGTATTTTTATACTACTGTTATATACAGTTTTGTGTGGAGGCTTTTTAAATGTTCTTTTTAAAATGGATAAATTGCTGTGATGGACTGCTGACTTGTGCAGGGTGTACCCTAACCCCTTCTGACTTTGAATTGGACTAAGCCATATAAAAAGTGAATGAATGTATAAACTTTTTATAATGTAAATAAATGTGTTGATCTATGGATGAAAAGCGCTTCATTTATAAATTTTGATTTATTTCTATTTGACTATTATTTTTGGATATTAGTTAGATTTGAATGCACATAGTGTGTACAAGTAGGCCTGAGGAGGCTGAGGTTTAAACATCTTTCAAAGAGGAAGGTTCACGTTTCGTCATTAGCCCTATAAAGCAAACGGGAACATTACTGCAACAATAGGGTGCTCTGTAAAAAGGAGCTCACTCAAAAACTGTTCAGTCAGCTTTCACACAAGGC
The DNA here is from genome assembly GCA_037177535.1 of Pseudomugil gertrudae. Taxonomy (NCBI): domain Eukaryota; kingdom Metazoa; phylum Chordata; class Actinopteri; order Atheriniformes; family Pseudomugilidae; genus Pseudomugil; species Pseudomugil gertrudae. The sequence continues at coordinate 13,730,272 of JBAMHV010000008.1, forward strand.
AGAGCTGAAAGAGAAAAATCAGGTTTCACACACTGATTATGTAGGCGAGTGGTTTAAGGTGATATTTAGCTGGTTAAAGCTTGTAGTTTTCATCTTGAAATGTAACTTTTGAAAAGCAGACATTGTATGTTTTATTGTTTAAAAAACACATTAGGGACTCATTAGGGACTGCTTTTATTTATAGCCTTTTCAACCAAAGCAGATGAAAGAGGTGAATGTGGCTGGGGAGAGGGAAGTCTGGGCCTCCCTCTTTAGGCTGCTGCCCCCGCAACCCGACCTCAGATAAGCGGTGGAAAATGGATGGATGGATGGCAGATGAAAGAGGCACGATGGTGGGACTAAAGTATCTTATTTGTACTGTAGCCCCTCGGAGGAACTTGGCTTTGTCTGGTCTTCTTCATTGAATGTAGAGACTGAAGGAATGACCAAGCCACAGAAATCCACATTCCAGCATTTTTACGACTCCCTTTTAATTTGTTTGTCATAATACTACAAAGTGAAGGCTTGTGTTATTCACAAAATATTCTTCCTCGAGTTGACCCACTTTTACCATTTCTTTCTCTTTGTTTGTGTGTGCATGTGCTGTTTTTCTATCTTCCTTTTTTTTCTACCCTGTTTGCGTTTAAACTCATCATTCATGCTTGAAGCACATGTTTTTCATCAGCTGTCAGAAGAAGCATTCTTTCTTTCTGGGGTGTGCCTGGGGTGTGGCAACAGCCAAACAACCCTGATAGAGAACTTTTACAGACAGTTTTCCCTTTTTGCCTCTGAATGGCATTGCAACATAGTTCTTGACAAAAGGCCCAGTCATTAAATCAGTTTAACAGCTCATTGTTGTGACATGCATCTCCTTCTTATCCAGTGATCAGTTTACTGCTCTCAGGTTACAGGTTTAGACAGAGAGCATCTTGGCCAAGTGTCATCAAAAATACTTACAGACATTCAAACCACAAGAGTGTATGAAGTCAAGCATTTCCTTTCACTTGAAGCTAAATAATTTGACATTATAGTGAAATGATAGTAACATACAGAGTTCTTTCAAGATCCACAAACATATTGTTAAACCCATATTGTTATAGCGAGAGTAAGATGATGTGTATACTCTTTATGCTGCACTGCTTTTATTGACCTAAAGCATGGATTTGATCTTTTATTTGAGACCATTGACCATAAATGTGCGATAAAGTGACAAAACTGACAAGGACACAACTGTAATTTTGTTTGTGTTGTTTTACTTGCAAAGCGTGACTTGGAGAAACAAACACTATAATAATTCCACGTTTCAGGTTCTAACAATAGCTTTGTCAGTATAAGCAGTGTCTAAATGCTGAATTATTTGTCTAAACAATAATATTTCATCACAACTCGGGCAGTACAACATTAGTTAAACATCTGCATCTCTACCATACGTCATACTATCTCATTGCACTTTGCCAGCAACAGCTTCTATTAAAAAGTGATTCAATGTCTTGTCAGAGTGTTGCATTTAGTGGCGACCATCGTGGCGGACCTCTTCCTCATCTTCTATCTCATCTTCTTCATATTCACCCATTTCATCAGCTGTGGCATCCTGGTACTGCTGGTACTCAGACACCAGGTCGTTCATGTTGCTCTCAGCCTCAGTGAACTCCATTTCATCCATTCCCTCTCCAGTGTACCAGTGGAGGAAGGCCTTGCGACGGAACATGGCAGTGAACTGCTCAGAGATCCTCCTGAACAGTTCTTGGATGGCCGTGCTGTTGCCAATGAAAGTTGCAGACATCTTGAGGCCGCGTGGAGGGATGTCGCAAACGGCGGTCTTGACATTGTTAGGAATCCATTCCACGAAGTAGCTGCTGTTCTTGTTCTGAACACTTAACATCTGCTCATCCACTTCTTTCATCGACATACGGCCACGGAAGATGGCTGCCACTGTGAGGTAGCGTCCATGACGGGGGTCACATGCTGCCATCATGTTCTTGGCATCAAACATTTGCTGTGTGAGCTCTGGCACAGAGAGGGCACGATACTGCTGGCTGCCCCTGCTTGTGAGAGGCGCGAAGCCTGGCATGAAGAAATGCAAGCGAGGAAAGGGCACCATGTTGACAGCTAGCTTACGGAGGTCAGCGTTAAGTTGGCCAGGAAAGCGCAGGCAGGTGGTCACCCCACTCATGGTGGCTGATACCAGATGGTTTAGGTCTCCGTAGGTTGGTGTGGTCAGCTTCAAAGTACGGAAGCAGATATCATACAGGGCCTCATTGTCAATGCTGAAGGTCTCATCTGTGTTCTCCACCAACTGGTGGACAGAGAGGGTGGCGTTGTAAGGCTCCACTACAGTATCGGAGACCTTTGGGGAAGGCATGACACTGAAGGTGTTCATGATGCGGTCAGGGTACTCTTCACGGATCTTGCTGATGAGCAATGTGCCCATCCCTGAACCAGTGCCCCCACCCAAGGAGTGGGTGAGCTGAAAGCCCTGGAGGCAGTCACAGTTCTCAGACTCCTTTCTCACCACATCCAGAACCGAATCCACCAGTTCAGCTCCTTCTGTGTAGTGACCCTTGGCCCAGTTATTTCCTGCGCCACTTTGACCTGCATGATGTGAGGTATAAAGATAGTTAATGTTGAGAAAATAGTGTGTGTTCAAATTTACCTCCAAGTTTTTTTTATATATAAACCTAATGTGTCGGCTGATTGCTATGACATTTTGAACATCCAATCATGATCTACAGAAGATAATCCCAATGACATGTTAAAGTAAAATGCTAAAATTTGGTTTCTAGGAATTCTTCAAGAGAAAAGATAATAAAGTGACCTGTTAATGACATTAAATTAAATACATCATCTTTTTGAGACATGCCAGACAAAATTAATGTATTATTTGGTTAAAAAAAAGAAGTAAAATTATTTTTTAAATATCCAGAAAACAGAGTCTTACTAATCATCGGGTATAAAAGAACATGGAATTTTCTGGGTTTTCTAGCTTTAGTTTTTAATATAAAAAGAAGTGATAAACAATAAAAGGAGTGGGGTTACTTTCCTTCTGGAAAGTGTTTACAAAATTAGAAACAACACTTTCATTAGTTCACGATGAAAGCTTGTAAATATACATTTAGATAAATTAGACAAATTTTGCCCAAAAAAATCCTGAGAGAGACAAAAAAAATGATGCAGTTGTCTTCTCTCAAACTTTTAATGCTGTGGGTGAATAATGCCTTTTTTGACACAGTTAAGTAACAAGTTATAAATGAAACCTTTCATCAGTGAGCAGCTCTGTAAGCTTACTGAGAAAATCTGACAACTTAGGTGATACAATTGGAATATATATAAAGCATTGGTGGGTAATTGATCTATAATTACCTATTTGTTACATGTTATTGATGAGGGTGTATTAACTGGTAAGTAATAGTCAATTCTATGCTGCAGTATTTGGGTCCTTTCTTCTAATTTGCACTCATCACAGTGTGCACTGCTTTTCTTTTCTGTTCTCTCTATTTTGCCAACTCACTGGAGCTCTCCCTCTCTGTCTGACACAGCTGCATTTGGACAATCCATCACAGTATTGGCAGTTCACTAAGAGACTGCAGAAGCCTTGTGCTTGGTTTACAATGCTGTGCAATGCTCTCAGGTGAAACTGAGCCCAGCTTTATGAGCTGTGACAGCAGTTTATGACATGATCCTGTATGTGCAGCTGATTCAGGTTGCATGTTGACATTTGGATTCATCGCCCACTCACCAAAGACAAAGTTATCAGGCCTGAAAAGCTGCCCAAATGGCCCAGAGCGAACAGAATCCATGGTTCCTGGCTCCAGGTCCACCAGGATGGCACGAGGCACAAATTTACTACCTGTGAACAGGAGGGAAAGGAGGAAACAAAGGGAGGTAACAGACTGAAGACTGGAGTAAGATATCAACAGTCTCATGAACATCCATAGTGAGCTACAGACAAAAAGATACTTAATTAGATAGCCTAAACATCAAAGGAAATATGTTTGGTTTTTTTTATTTTGCTGTGCTCCACCCTCTGTCTATGACACATACAGCCAGCAAACTGCTGCAGTATGCTGCACTGCTTATTCTGGGCTAGCAGAGCTTCCAAAGTGCTGAGCTCTGCAGAGTGCAACGTCTGCTTTCTGCTTTAAATATATTTCTTATTCTGCACAACTTTTTCATTAAGCCTAATTTTTTTTCAATTATGCCAATCTGCCATCTGTTCTGTTAAAAAAAGGATTCAGAGATTTGGATGTTTAGTCTTCATGCATTAGTGATCCATTAAGTGATGCTGATGACTGCATGCAGCATGGAAACAAAAGATCAATAGTGCCTGTTGCTGGGGGATAAGATAAGTATAGACAGCTGTGCACGCAGGCCTTCATTTAGTCATAGCACAGCTTAATCTCAAACCAGGCTAGACCTGGAGGTAAAAATGCTTCCTGATTTGTTCCTTTCACAAAGCTTCAGTCTAAATGATGAAACACAAAAAACAAATCAAATGTTTGATGGGTGCATCTCAATTCATTAAGAAATATCTGCCTGCTTAATGTACAGAAGGTCAGAACAACAAAGATGAATTAAGGGTGACCTTCAACATGTCACATCACTAATTTGATACTGTGGTGACCTTACAGAGGAGCACTAGAGGCAAGCTATAGAGACTGCAGATACCTGTACTCCCTAAAGAGAGACAAGGAGAAGGAGTGGGGGAGGAAGGAACACAGAGACATTTTAACAGCCTCGTCCTATTTTTTTTTTATAGAGAAGAACCTACATTTGCCTGCCGTAAAATTAATGTCATAGACAGGCTGTAACATTTTTATGAGGCTTGTGTAGCATAAGGCCATGCAATGATAATGATGAACAGCTTAACACAGCTTTAAATGAGTAAATTATTTTGATGCAAACAAGTGACTTTAGGAAAACAAACATAGAAAAGTCATATGTCATTTGATACCTGATGCCTCGTTGTAGTAGACATTTATTCTCTCCAGCTGCAGGTCACTGTCACCTTGGTAACTGCCGGTGGGATCGATGCCATGCTCGTCACTAATCACCTCCCAGAACTAATACAAAACAACAACAACAAAGAAAATACATGACTTGATAATGTTGGGAGAAACTTGGAGAACACACATTATGTGACAAAGAATTTTAATAATATTTTAAAAGTTTTTTTAAGCCTGCGTTTCTGCTTGATGGCAAAATGACATGCAGCAGTTTGGACCACGTCCCTGCAACCGCTGCCTCAAAAGCCCAGGGAATGAAACCCCACCCAGCATCTTTACAAGACGTTTGCCAAATAGTTTTTTTTTCCTAAGGAAAAAAATCCCCATGTCCAAGAAAGGTCAGGCGTGTTCTTTAAATGACTTGACTTTACATAGGAGCCTAAAATAAATAAGGAAATAAAGCATGCATTAAATAATAACATGTATCTTATTGGTTACCTTTGCTCCGATCTGATTTCCACATTGTCCTGCCTGGATGTGAACGATTTCCCTCATTGTGATGCGAGCAGAGAGCTTCCTTTCGCGGGGTCCACTCTTAGTCTGGTGTCGTTGTGTTTCTCAAAATCACTTGCTTCATTTCATGGATGAATGCTGATCCGGCCAGATAGATAAACGTGCTGCTGGTCAGATGACGTCAGCACGGCGCAGCATCCATTTCAGCCAATAGGAGCGTCCCGGTTTGATGCAGTGGACCGGAGGATCATGCCGCATCACCCCCCTGACATCACCATGTCCCATGCAGCGAAATTTTACCTTCTTTTTGCTGGAAGGGGGTTGTTCTGCATAGTTTTTGTAATTGTTTGCACTGCCACGAAAACATCAGACCCTGGTCAATGCACAGAAAATTGCAGCTATGTAGTAGCTGATTGATGTTTAGCAAGAGATACACTGTAGTTCAAAACATGAGTACATTAACACAAATGCTAGCCTACGGTGAACAATCCAGAGATAACCTGTCATTTCCACAGATTAGTAGCTAATAGCCTACATGAAAAATGGCTTAAAAGCCACATCGTTTTAAGCTACGCCGTTAGCTACAACTTAGCATACAGCCGCGAACTTTCTACACGTATAAAAATAATTCATGGCCAACATGAATGTCTGTAAACCCGCAGTTATGGATATTTTAGGCTTCTTGCCTTTTTCAAACAGTGCCCTCTATTTCAGCACAGATATATGAGGATCATTAGCTACGTTGTGAAACTAAAATCCACCTTCAAACTTTTATATCGACTTGAAAAAATATTTGTTAACTGTGATAAGTTTCAAATGCTTGGAGTTATTTTTTTGTCTGAAAGGGTAGTCAGGTTGTCAACATAAAGCTAGTAGATAGTTTTGTGGTCAATAAAAAGGTTGACCCAGCAGATTTACTTTAATAAAACCGAAGCTTCATGACGATAAGCGGAGACAACTGAACGGAGTAATGAGGCCTATGGAAGGAGACGGACTCGCGTCACTGATCACGTGACTTCCTTAGCAACAAACGCCGAAGCATGGTCCTATAGACCCCTGCATTGGTCAGCGTTTTCATAAAAGTATTTAAATGTTTACATTTTCTAAAAGGCAGGATTTACAGAAACACAAATCAGCTGTTTATACTTAATGCTAAAAATGTGTTTTCCCCCTTTTTATTTATATTATGGGCTAAATCATCTCAATAAATATTACACTACAGCTAAGATTTAGAAATTTGTTATTAAAGGAAGTATTAATTCAATACTCTTCTTGTAAGGGGCATGGTGGTCCAGCAGCAAATATGTCCAGTTTGGACGCAGTGAGGACAAACCTGTCCTGGACAGATGCAGAACCTGCTGCAAAGATTTCTCTGTCCTTTCCAACAGTGAAATTTAACCTATCAATTAAGAAATAGTTTAATAGCTAGGTAAATAAACATTATAGTAGCTGTTTTTGCTCTGCAATAACTTATTTTTATTCACTAAACTGAAAGAAAATAAGTTTTTGCAGTGCAAACACTGGTACAGTTACATGTTTTAAGTATAATAAGAATAACAACAGCTTCTTTAGATTTAAGGACTGGAGTTTAATAAAACCAGAAAATTCTAATTATATATACATTTAGTTAAAAAAACAATTCATAGCCATATTTGATCAATAAATAGTGGTTTATTTTAACAACAGGTATGGCTTATATACAAGTGCATTATCTGTTAAAACAACAACAAAATTAAACCAAACAAGTGAAACTAAATGTACAATCCATGGTTTTTACATTCATTCAAATCTCCATTTGGAGATTTCAAGTCGCTCGACTGAGAGAACCAAAACCTGAAACGTGTGCACCCAGAACACGATGTCTACTAGATTTAATAGTCAGGTTCAAAACAAGTCTTACCTGTCCACAGTTAAATTTATTATCCTTCATCTTGTTGACACTGTATTTTCACATACATCTAATTTTTATTTACAAGTCCAAACCAAATTTTTATTTTTATTTTTTTTTTTTACTTTTCTAACAATAAATATCGACCAATCTACCCTGTTGCTGGTGCTAACATTGCTTTTATTGAGCTTTTTCTCAAATATACTCCGATTAAAGTCAAGGCAAGTGCACACTACAGCAATGTAGTCTCTCACCTCCGAACTGAAAGCTGCATAACAGGAAATGGAATTATCAGATCTCACAGGAGACAGTTGTGTTGTGCCGTCACAGACTTTACACTGGTGTTGCATGAAGTTTGGGAGATACAGTTTAATTCCTGCAGTGCACACCAACATAGATAGCAACATTCACAGACATTGACAACTCTGACCACAGACTACTGCAGTTAACACACTTTTAGATGCCTAAAGTTTCTCATGAAAACCAACATCAAGAATCCTCCCAATGTGGACTTATTGCAAATGTTTATGTGTAACTAGCAATTTCCATAATGTCTTCAAAACCCCAAACCCAATTCCCTTTTTTAAGTAGGAAAGACTAACTATGCCACCATATGATTGCAGTTCATTGTGCTTTGAAGTGCAGCAGCACAGCATATTTTCTGATATGAACAAACATGAATATCTAATATCAAATGTGATGATAGATTGAATCAACAACTGGATCCAAGTATTTGAAAATAAGCTGCAAGTAGGTTTGTTCAGCCATTTACCCAAAGATGCAGCTTTCTGCATGAGAATAAAGACTTGGGTTTCGGTGAGTAAAAGTACCTGTAGGGTTTATGATTTCCTTTTTTAGGTGTACCACAGATTGTGACATAAACAAATAGGTATGGTGATGTCTTTGTGACACATTTACAGTCCATCAATAGTCCCTGGCTATATGACCTACTGAGTTTTATCACATTGAAATGGCAAGACATTATGTAGTTGGCTCTAAAGTTGAACAGTACTGTGTAGCTATTATTATTACCATTGTTTTTATTAATCATTATTGTGAGGCTTGTTGTAAACAGTGGCATAGCCATCATCACATATCCATCTTTAGTCAAGTATTATGAGCTCAAATGCAAGAAGTATTACAACTGTCAAGTTATACATGTATTCAATTCAAGTATCCTGCTGTCCACAGATGGACATGGACAAAAGTGCTTCCTTAAAGACTCAATATATTTATGTATCCACAAGTGTATTTTCTAAATGCCATTTTGACAAGTGTATAGTGTTTCTTTTTTAAAGTAAGTCTAGTTTGTGTGAGTGTATGAAAACACTGATGTACATTAACTATGTTAATGTTATATGAGTTGAATAATGCAGCAACAGTTCACAATCTTTTCAGACATTTTGGTGTCTGCAAGTTTAATAAAAAAAAAAAAAACAGCTTTTTGTATTTTTTGTTTTAGATTTAATAGTCTTTTTGATGCGTCCATGACAATGTGCATGCTTTGTCCCCCCTGCACAAAATAAAGTGCCACAAATACTATAAGAATAAAGCATAGCTCTGTACAATAAGGGCACCCCATGGGAAATTCTCTCCAAATTTACAAAAAATTATTTGGAGTCGAGCTCAAAAGCTAGTTACCCACTTACATGATCAGGTTTAACAAAAGACTGCATCTCAGAAATGTCATGACCTGAATTAAATGGGTGAAACTACATTTTCTTCAGACGTCTTACCAACTGTAATAAAATGATCCTTTTGTGCTGAAAAAAGCAGTAAGCCTCTTTTACACGCATTTTCTGATTAATCAAAATGTGACAGAGCTTGCAGTCCTACGCTTACAAAATCACTAAATTGGGGAATTGACAATTCTCTAGGGAAATAGCGTACTACTAATAATATTTTGGCACTATGTCTACATTTTTACTTTTGGTCAGGGTAGTTTTTGGCTTGCATGTGCAAAAAAAAAATCCAATTTGGATTTTTATCATTGAAATGAAAAAAATAAAGTATTACGCAACATTCAGAAGATTTTTCTCTATATTGGTAAGGCGATTTTTTTTTTAGGTACAAACACATAAAAAACAAAAATTGTATTTAAACAAAAATACCATTGATCATTTCATCTGTGTTTTGCATCATTGCATTTTTTTTCCACCAGTGCTGATGACACATCTCAGTGATTCTTGGTATCGTCTTCAAAATTACAGACAGCGAGCTCCCCATTCATTCATTTACACCTGGGTAGTACATACGCTGGTGATATCCAGTGACATTCCTGAAAAGCAGAAGTTATTGTCACATCATCACAAACCAGCCTGTGGCACTCTGTCACTTGTGTAGTCTCATTTATTGGCTAAATGCACGAAGACGGGAGGAAAGTGAAGGGACATTGAGAAACGCAACGCTGCTCTGTAAGACAAATCTTCTCAACACCACGTGGGAACGCTTTTTGTGAAGTACCCAAAGTCTGAGCAGGGGAGTTCGTTCCCACCTCACATTACCACCTCCCCCTGTGGTGTTAATATGGGTGGCTGCCTCTTGGTGCAGCACTTAAAGCTTTATTTCCTGGGTGCAGCTCTGAATCACGAGGACAATGTGCTGTTGACAGTGCCATTTTCTGTACTGGCACTCTCTCTGCCCCCAATAGAGAGGACACCAGAGTCTATGGGGGAGGATACTGAGTCCATTAAAGAGGAGAGAGCTGCTGCATCTGTGCAACCTGAATTTGTGATGGGACTTGGTACTGAATCCAAGGCGAGAGAAACTGCTGATTCTGGTACAATGTCTGTGACAGTCAGCATGGTGGATTCTGTAGTCGAGGTATTTACAATGTCTGTAACAGGAAGAACAGCAGGAGATGTTGCTGTTTTAACTGTATGCATTACAGGGGGGGTAGAAGAGACTGCTGAGATAATATGGCCTGAATCAATAGGTGGGGGAGGTGTAGATGAAGGTGAAACAGTATCTGAATTTGGGGGAGAAGAGGATTGTGCAGAGATAGCTTTAACACCAGGAGAGGTAGAATCTAACTGGGGCAACTGAGAGTGTCTTGTGGAAGGAGGAAATGTAGATTCATCTACTATTTCTAAATGGATGGGGATGTCAGAATTGGAAGGTGGAGGCTGAATGGGAATATCACAGTCTGCCACAGGAACAGGAGAGGAAACAGGTGATGGGGGGTGACTGTCATGCATAGATGGAGAGGGAAAGTCTGCTGAAATGGCATGAGGATCCTCAAACAAAAGTGCATCAGATTGTGTGATGACTACATCATTGTCATCACATTTGAGGTTAGGAGACTCTAATGTAGAGCTAGGTGGAGGCTCAATGACAGGTGTTGTGCAGACCAATACAGATTTGGGCGCAGTTTGAGGGGTGGAGGCAGGGGAAGAGTCCAGTAAAGCAGCAGGATTTGAGTCATCTTTGCTTACAAAGGAAAGAGCAATTTCATGTATTTCAGTAGGGTCACGATCGGTCAGTGTTTCAGTGGTATCAAGGACTATAGCAGATGTTTCTTCTGCATTAGTTAAAAGTGGGACTGTAACCGATGAAGCTTTGTGTAAGGGACTGGAAGACAGCAGGTGCTCTTTAGAGGCAATTATGACACCATCTTTACCTATGGCTGCTATAGGGGTTAGGGTCGGGGACGAAGATGAAACTGAACAGCCATTAGGGTCTTTGGACTCAGGCTCACCAGGGTGCACCTCCATAAACATGGTTTCTGACACATCTCCTGGCAGTGCAGCACTCATGTCGACACCTGAAGAAGCCGTAGACTCCATGGTTGACACTACCGTGGCGGCTGCCTCATGAAGTGGTGTGTCGTGCACTCTGGTGTAATCCTTGTTGCTCTCAGGCTGCTGCAGCAATTGGTGCTGTTCTCCAGGTTTTCTTTGGGGGAGCAAAAATGGACGAGTGTAGCTCTCACCATCAGCCAGGGTCTCAGGGAGGGGTTGGTAGCGTGTCTCAGGCAACAGGAGAATGCAAATTATGCAAATGAGAGTGCAGCAAGCAAAAATGATGTGGTGAAGAAAGTAGCCCTTCTGATTGTGTAGTTCCATGATGGGTGCAGTGAGCATACCAAAGCCAGCGCTGGCTAGCACCAAGCCCAGACCACCACCCCTATGGGCAGACAGAAAATGGTTAAACACCAGGTAGGCTAATTTAAAACTACATTTAGATGCTTACATCTACCACAGTTAGGACATTCCATGCCCTAGATGTTCACCTAATCTTTACCATGTGTAATTTTGACCTGCCATCTTTCCAAAACAGCAGCAGAGTGTGCTGTAGTTGCACTAAACACTAGTCAAAATGTAATCCATTCCACTCCTGTAATTACCTATAAAAACCACCAGATGGCACTCTGGAGGCACATTCAGCAACACAAAACCTCTTAAATAACATCACACAACTATCATTGTATTCTCAAATGGGATGGATCATTTGCTCAAGGTCTGGATTATATTTGACACCGAGCCATGGCATTAGTTTCTTCAGTTAAATCATTAGAGTGCACCATTTAACAGGAGGTGGCGCTTTTAATTCATCTGAAGGATGGACTGTCCTAACAAGAATCCACCACTAAGGCAAATGCATTACAGAAGGATAAATGCAACAAAACAAAAGATTAGATAGAACTCATAATATTTTTCAGGAATACTCAAACCAATTACTTTACAGCTGTGTTGTACAAAAACCCTGTTTCCAAAGTGCAACCCCCCCCCAACTTTGACTCAAACTAGCAGATGGTACAGTCCTAGACTTGAAGTGGGTTTACCTGATCACAGTGGGAGTGATCTCAGCACAGAAGAAGATGCTCAGGTTGCTGACTGCGTGGGAGGAGAACATACCGATGATGGAAAAGGCAATGGAGAAGTTCTTCTTCAGCGAATCTGATTTATCAGCTGACAAAGCAAGAAAGATACACATGGAACAATTTTAACTCAGCAGTCTCTGTAATAAGTAAAAGTATATTAGTACCATAAATAAGAGAAGGGGGAATACCTTTCCTTTGTGCTTGTCTGACATGCACTTTTATAACAATTATTTGCATTAAGCATTATTCTCTTAAAAAACATCAAAACACAGGGGAAGGGGCAGTTTAGGGACATTTATAAAAATATTCCACATTTTTGTTCAAAAGATCATTTCTGGATATTCAAGCTATGCCAAATATTTGTTATGATTTTTGTCTTTTATCAATCAAAATCTGAGTAGCTTACTTACCAACAAAATATATATATTTGAAAAAGTACAGATAGGAAATATAATCTAAGAATAAACAATAACACCATGTAACTTTAAACAGATGACAGTAAAATGACCTCAGCTGTTCAACGTCATAAACATGTCTTATTAATCAAGCATAAAAGAACAGAGTTTTATAAACCAGATAATGAAGTCATGGGACAGATCTTATGTGGCTTTTCGACAGTACAATATCATTTACTAGCTGCACCAAGGCAATAAACTCAGTCAAAGGAAATGGAATGACTTTAAACACAATTTTTAATTGTGATGACTTATTGAGAAATAGGCTTACAAATAAAAGCCAGTTTAATCCTAAAATGGCCTGAATACAGAGCATTATGAATAAGACATGTAGAAGATGGCATGCAGATCAGAGAAGACTGCGCTGTGTGCTTCCTAAAGAAGCTCAATGTGCATAAACATGGAGAACAGTGCTCTCAGTAACAAAGAGCTTTACCACGCTCAAGGCGAACGGATAAATATGTAAAAGATTCTCATAATTACATCTAGGATCTCATTATGCGTGCCTACAAGACTAGTACTGGCCAGATGCAACTCGGTTTCCAAACCTCTGTAGGAAAATGCAGCAACCTAAATGGTTCAAGTCATGCTTCAAAACAATGCAAATCAGTAATTAAAAGCATGGGAAGCTCATACATGATAGTGGGGGAAAGATCTGCGCAAAAGTCTTCAATTACTGATCACTTCTCAATCATTTTCAGCAAGTAAAAGGAGTATAAACAAACAGATGAACATACCTATATTCAGGTGGTAACTGTACTTCCCCAGCACTAGAAAGTTAAAGAGATTGACACATGTGTATGAGTAAGAAGAATCATTATAAGCACTCCAACAAGATCTCACAACCCGATATGCACAAATGTTCAGCTAAACTTCCTAATGGTGTCATAACACAATCAGTATCAAAGAGAACATGACACAAAAGCATAACCTTGATGTGATGACTCTGGTTAAACATTAAATATAACTTTAGTGGAAACTAAATAAACTGGGATGTAATGTTTTCAGCACTTGGAGGACTTTTGGTACTCATTGACTACAACTAGGCAATCATGCACAGTTTGCTAAAAACAACAAAGTTTCTGGTCACATGGGTGTTTCACATGTGTGTGAGATAAGGAATAAATACGGCCAAAGGTTAAAGTGTTTCTCATTAGCGGGTGGGCAATGCATCTGCTTTACATACACATATATTCAGAGAGATTTAACACACAGATGTATAGCATAAATTACAAAGGATGCAAGTTTTATCTCTGACATGTTCAAGCAGTTTGTAACAGTCTGACGTGTACCAGGACTGTTAAACTACGACAGTCAAACAGAGTCCAGTTGTCCTTAATTTCATCATCTGTGGTCCTACTGTGACACCTCAGTGTAAAAGCACTTAAAATGGCTTATTGGATGTCAGCAGGTCAATGAAGTCCCAATGAAGGCTCATGTCGAATAGCTGCATCAAAACTGCTCATTAAGCACAACTTTCTAAGTATTTGTATTCGGTTAATTATGTAATTGTAATGGATGGAGTGAAATCTAAGCGACTACTGCCTTAAAAAACTTTCAGACTATGATTGTTATCTTTAAGAATTCCCAGGTAACTGTTTGCACAGACCGAGACACACTGACACACTGACATTGTAGGCAGCTGGTAAAAATGTGTATAAATACCCTCATTTGTACAATCACCCTTACAATCCATCATGTTGGTCGTGACTATAGCGACTGTTAGCACTGGGGTGATGATCATTAGATGACAAAAGGAGAAATCCTATGCAACAATTTTAATAGAAGCATTTATTTTTTTTACCTGGAAACTGGGGAAAATAAGAGTGTGACGGGATAAAAATATCTTTCACGTTGACATGGACAACATACTAGTACAAGGCAACACTGCAGCCATTTTAAGTTGGCCAGCTTTTGTGGTCTCACTCAGCAACAGATGCCAACGTCTCTATTTTGGGTTATTTGACCCTTAGAAAATATAACTTAAACACGCTTGGAAAAATAATATTTTAAAATGTTCATTTAAATTGTTGGAGGTATATCATTGTGCTGTTAGAAATGGCATCAGTAGGACAGTGATCTCTCTCGAGAGCTTGAGGAATTAAAAAGGGTACATACTGTATTTTTCACATAGTACTTACAGTTGAGCAGACCCAGCTGCAGCAATGAGGCCAGGGCAGTGACTATCATGAACAGAAGAAGGCCACCACGTCGGCCCATCAGGCCTACAGCTGGGCACAGTGCAATGCATGAGGTCACTGCAATGCCTGCCATTGTGTAATAGTCTGCATAGAAGTTGTGGAACATAGTGATTTCTTGTGGATCTTGATCCATCATGCTGCGAGCAAAGCAGTGGTGGATCCCATAACCTGTTAGCCTGGGTGAGGAGGTACAGAGAGAAAGCAGTTGGCTCGAGCACACACACATAGTGAATAAATAAAAGAATATTTGATTTGAGTCAGCAAAGAGGACATAAACGTAGCAGTCAATTCAAACAAAAGATGGACGGAGAGGGAAGAGTAAACATTTTATATAACTGTTTCTTCTCTCCGTGTATGTCACAAAACAGAGATGATGACACAGAACACACCTCACAGGCACATACAAAATACAAGCAAACACTCACATCCTCTCTTCCTGGTTGTCTAATGTTTCCCAACGACAAAACTCATGTAAAATTTATGCTGACTGAAGGGGTCTGGAACAATGAACACTGACGCACAGATAGAGCTGGGTAGCTGCTGAGCTACAGATGAGGTTTCAGATGGAGAGATGAAGACAGGGGAGATCCCATCAGAGATTAAAACAAAGAGCAACCAATATGGAAGTGAGGGCTACAGATCAATGCTATATTGAACTTGCAGAATGATAGTGGCATCTGGAGTGCACAAAATGGTGGAACTGACTGGCAGCATTGCCCACAGATGCAAACAAGAATGCAACCTGCATTTTAAATATATTGTAAACTTGATAATGCCCTATTGGGTTTCTATGCACTAATACATGAAACTAATACTTACGAGTTGACACATAAAACAACAATGTTCTTCCACAGGTTTCTTGTCCCAACCATTTTCACGATGCATGTCTTTTTGGGTTTCTTTTGAAGAGCTCTCTGTAATTCTAGAAAAAAAGAAGAAAACATGTTAAAACTCAAAAGCTGCTCTTTCAGATGGTGCATTTAAATGGTTTTACAACTATATGATATTACATGTATAACACACTGCCTGCCAAAAAATTTAACTACTGTAGGCAAATTAGGTGCTAGAATTGTCACAGTAGTAAGACTTCAAATTCAGTACCGATACCAGGGATGGCTCTCAGGATTCTATTCTAAAGATCGACCAATAAATATCAGATATATCAGCTGGCCAATTTATGGGTCGCCATTACACTGTTCCCAGCATGATAAACATGCCTCTACAAGTAGCTCTGGAGAAGCTACAATCCCAGTGTAGACTATGCATCGCTCCTCCCCCTATATCAGAGATCTTGAAGTCTGCTACATCAGTTTAAACTTTCAAAGCATCTTTTACCTGTTTAACTTTGATAAAATTCTTCATACATACTTCAACTTCGAAACTCAAAACACAAGGTTTGTGTGAAAAACAGGAATGCCAAATGCCTCGTCTATAATACTGCTAGACGTTACATTTAGAGAGCTGCAAGATGCTGTGTG
>JBAMHV010000008.1:13759334-13770916 GCA_037177535.1 Pseudomugil gertrudae
TATCCGATTCATGTCGCTTAGGGCAAAAAAATCGGATTTGAGTCACTTCGGCTCGCGGTGTGAACGTAGCCTAAGAGGTGAGGTTTTTAGCAACTACTTCCCAGTAATACTGTGTTTGTGTGTAACCTTTCAAAAATAAACCATTTTTATGCAACTAAACTGCATGATCTGCTGAATAGAAATCTTGTAACTTTATTGTAGGTGTGGGATTTGATTAGAAACATCTAATTAATTAGATCATTAATCAGTTATTTGCAATTTTATCACATAACAGTTGCACAAAAAGCAGCATATGTGCATCTAAAAGGATTTCAGTGGGGACTGAATCCAATAACAGACACAAGCATTTATATTGTAAACTATCTCTTTGTCTTAAAAAAGCTTCTACTTTTTAAAACGTTTTTTAAAAATAAATAGAAAATATCCGTATCTCTATTTAAAGAACATCATTTTTAATTGTTTGTCATTTTAAAAATCTAAAACATTTAAACCTATACTACATTATTTAAATTTAATTATGTTATTAATTATGAAATAACCACAACCTTGAGCCTTCCCAGAAGCTGTTTGGAGTCTCCCTGGGGAGGCCCATCTCCCAGTTTAAGAACCACTGTAATAGCCAACAACAGTGAGCTGATTGTTTTTTGTTTTTTGTGTGTGTGCGATAACGTGTCTTATAAATCATCCCAGACATGATGTTACACCCAGAACAGTATACCCCTTCAGGACGTATAACCCAAAACTATGACAGAGCTGTGTGATTACAGAACTGTGTGGTTTGGAAGTCATTATGCTTAGTCTCCTTGTGGTTGTGGCTTTGTACGTGTTGTATTCCACTTTATATCGGCTTCCCTTTCAAAACACACACCAACCCATAACATGTAAAGGCATGGCTCCTGTGATTCAAACATGAAAAAGGATCATGTACTTTCCTTCAGTTTCATTCCGAATAAATGGTCTTATTCCCTTGCATCAAAGCAAAATAAACATCCTCCTTTTTTAACATTGACAGTTAAAACCAGGACGTTATAGGTGAGAGAAGAAAAACAACAATTCTTTAACACAGTCACAGGGGCTCTGGAACTCTGCCACCCACGGAGAGCACAATCGCTGTGTCTCGAGTTGATCACAAATTTCTCACACAAACACCTTGTGCCGCCAGCTAGCATGACTCAGCTGGCTGAAGCGTAGCATGTGTTTGTGGGTGTGGGGGGGGGGGGGGGGGCAGGAGGAAGGCTTTGGATTAGGAGTAAGGAAGTGGTGTTTATACTGTTGAAATAAAGTGGTACAACAGTACAACAATGCTAACCTAAAGGCATTATGAGCTCTGTGCTATAATGCTAAAAAGTCTAGCTTACACTGATGGAGCACTGCGGTATAAACAGTAACTCTATCATATGACTTTCTATTGCTATCTGCTTTGCTATTTGGCTGTTATACTCACTGTATGTTAATAACAGAGATGCGTATTAGTTTGGTGTGTATATGATAAAGCTTAAAATACAGAAACACCTGATTTTTCCCTTATTTACTGTCTAAATCAAGTCCTCTTACACTGTTAAAATCTATGTTTTTAGTACCCTTCATTAAATTCAAGCATTTCTGATTCTACAGCTTTTTCACTGTACTGCTTACACATTAATAAATCACATTCTCCATACTGCCATCATCTCTGTCTTCTAATTTCTTCTGCCTCTCTGTAGCAGTTAGCATCAGGCACTGTCGAGGTGTCACACTTCATCTGTCACTTGAGTCTTGCTGGGCTCGTCTTCAACAGGCCATCTTGGTAGAACAGATAGCATATTAATTTTTTATAGTAAGTGATGTATTTGCTCTTCAATCGCCACATTTAGTCTATAAGTATCATTTATACGAGTTAAATTATTATCATTATTCATTTTATTGTTATTTACTATCCGGGTTGAAATGATGGGACTTAATGTACCCAGTCTTCAAGATGCATGTAATATAACTTGATAAAGAAGGGGAGATTATAGTGTAATGTATCCAGTACAAACACAGCTGAAGTTTTCTTCTGTAAGCACAGGCAAACAAAGATTTGTTTATAATGTTGCATCATGTGACAGACATGTCATGCATCAAGACTGGAGTTTGCTTAACTTTTTGCATTTGGCCTTGACAATATTTTTTTTCCATTTAGGTAATATATAAACAACTGTGCTCTTGAAAAAAGATTAAGAGTAGTTTTGTCAATACACAGAAGCTACAGGGCAAATATCATGTGACAAGAGGCCACACATGAATGGTAATAAGGGTGCTGATGTGCCAACAGAAAACCTCAAACATGCAACTAACCAGCAAAGCCATGCTCAAGCTGAATGTTCTCTCATGCACTTTGGGGACAAATTTGATAGCCGATTTTGGAGTTTATGAAGAGCTATAAGCCGTTTAGCCAAAAACAATAAAGCAGCTCACTGGTTTCAATATTGTATGAATACCTACTGCCAAAATGTGAAAACAGCAAGCAGGAACTATATCACTGCTTGTTTCTGCTCATAAATGAAGAACTGGCATTCAGATTTATAATTACTGCCTGCAGGAAGAAAAACTGAAAATGCTGCATTTACTATTGATGCAAGAGGATCAAGAAAGGTTATCCAATCAGGCTGCAGAGCCCTGGTGCTCGTGCTTTATCCAGGCCTAACAAGTGCTGAGCTTTCACATTGCACTTTGAACCAGGCTACAACTTATAGATGACTGTAAAGCTGCAGCTGATTCATGACAAGGTTTACATTGCAGTCAGTGCCTTGTAGTTTTCTGCATCGAGGAGAAGAGGAAAGAATACCAATTATAAAGAATTAAAAGTTTTTAAAAGATTTTAGAAATGTATGATGGCATTAAAATAAAAATGGAGGGTTAAGGTGGAAAAACCTTTTTAAAAAAAAGCCCAACAAAGTCAAACTACTAAAAGGAAACTATATTTATCAAGAGAGAAAATAGTTCCCGATACTAATGGGGTTTGAAACAGTTTTTCTGATTCAAAGATGAAAAAGGACTACCTGCCTGCACATCCATTTTAATAGAAGTAGCTTATTGACTGAATGAAAGCAAGTTGTGCTCAATAGCAACATGTAGAAGACATGTTTCATAACAATACTATAGGTGCTGATGAACTGAATAAATCCAAAGCTTACATCTCCTGATAAACTACTCCAGATTAAAAAAAATATATATACATTTTATACACATTGAACTTTTCTTACTTGTTATAAATTATGCTGAATAAAATCGTATCAGGGAAATGTCTATGCTGTATTGAGGTTCAGTGTCTAAGTCTTTAGCTCTGACGCTGCAAAGCATGTTCCACAACAGGCTAATAGAAGATATGCAACACCTTTGTACAGACATTAAAAGATCTTTGCTTTAAGGCACAAAGTCTGCTCTGTGCCTTGTTGTAGACAGCTTTTGTGCTACATTCCCAGTCGAGTCTGTTACTACCTGAACTCCACGTATTTGGACTATCTCTTCTTCTCACAGGATGTAAACAGTATTGCTAATTCCTGCCCCTCCCAGAGTCAACAACTATCTCTTTTGTTTTGTTTGTGTTCGAGATGACAGCAGGGTTGTTTCTGTAGCATCTCACAAACTGACTGATCAGTTCTCTGTCTTCAGCTTGTTGTCTGTCATTTATACACCATACAACTGTCATCACAGCATTTATTATGTAGTAATTAGCCATTACTTGTGAAGTCCCCCAGAGTTCAGTTCTTGGACTTCTTCTGTTCAACTTGAATATGATCCCTTTGTGTCAAATATTAAAGAACTTTAACATTAATTATCACAGCTATGCAGACAATAAACAACCTGATGCGTTTTGTCACCAGATGACTGCAGTCTTTCCTGAACAATCATGAAAAAAACATCTTTAAAGTTTATTTATATTATTTTTTAACCCCTTCTTTTATAATATATTTGAAAAAATTATTTAAAAAAATAAAAAACAGTATGGTTGGACCTAATATTTTATGTCACCATTATTAGAGGGGAATGACAACTCATAAAAATCATGCTGGTCAAAATTGTAGAAATGTAAAGAAAATGCAGCAGTTCCACCAAACCGCCATCAACTCCATCACCTCCATGGTTCCAACTGCCAGGCTGATGTATTCAACCATAAACGGCTGTCTAATGTGAAAACAATGGATGCAGATGTCACGTTAAATTTCATCAAGCTCAACACTGCACCGTTTATCTCCAGTCATTTACCTCCATCTGTCACTTCCTCGCTCCTTTGTGCTGGCAGCACTTGTTAACAGTCATTCTCTTTTGGGTGAGTGGTAAAGCTTTTCAAGGTGTACAGTGAGAAGTAAATTAGAATGACAAGGACACTGGGGGCCTCTTTTTTCATCATGTCATCCTTGCTCCCCTCACTCCTTTTCCCAACCTCCCGCTGCAATGGACAGTTACCGAAGCCAAAGAGGCTTTTAGGGATCCATCTCTGAGACCAGAATGTTCATCAAGAGCAACAGCAATTATCAGGGTGCCATCAACAGGTCCCTTTCCTCCTGTTCCTGTGCTCTGAAGAAATCATTCAAACCTTTGCTTCAGAGAGAAGGTCACATGAACGAAGAGGATTCATCCAAACAAACATTACTGTCAGAACTCTCTCATGGTAACGACAAGTGAAAATGTGGGTGAGACAAGTTCCAGAATTCCTTCTGTCATTATGAGATTATTGATAGTACTAACAAGGACAAAAATCTCAGTGAGAAATATGTGCTGGTGCACACAAATAAAACCAAAAGAGTTCAATTTAAGTATAAGCAGGCTGGCAGTTTTTCAGTTATGGGGATATATCCCAACACAGACATTCAGCTTAATACGTGTTCAGAGGTCACTGCAACACAATTACTCCTATTTTAGCTGCATGCTACCCTCAGCTAGAGACTGCAATTACAGTAGAATGCTTTTTTTTATTGGGTCTGTCAGGTTGTTGGTGAGAATATCAACAGCAGGAGACTACGGAAGATTAGGATGTGGCAGCGTGAAGAAAATTAGTATGAAAATAATCATTTTAAAAAGAAATGCATGTAGGCATGTGAGATCTGGCACAGTGATACATTTTGTTCAAATATTTAATAAAAAAACTTTCAAATAAAGTTGAGATTTCCATGTTACAAATGAGAATTTAATCCAAGGATATTGTAATACTGATTACACATAAATTTAATGCTGCGTTCATTCTTAATAAGCATTGAACTTGAAGTGCAACAAATGCTTCTCTCACTTTCTAAAAGACCCAAACAAACCGGTTTGTCCAACAGGAAACTAAAGGATATAAAACAACTGATGAAGAATATTAATTTCCACAGTTACTTCCATCCATTCATCTTCTATACTCATTCTAGTTCAGGGTCATAGTGAAGCTGTAGCCCAGCTCAGCAGGCGAGAGGCAGGAAACAGCCTGGACAGGTCACCAGTTTATTACAGGGAGTATTAAAACATAAAGAGAAAAGTAACCTCTCATACCCATTCCTCACAAGAATATAGAATGATAGGTTAACTTTTACTTGTCTTTGGATAGTGGAAGGAAGCCAGAATATCTGGTGAGAATGCACACATACTGTATACACAAAGGGTTTCCCTTATCAAGGGCTCAAACCAGTGACCTTCTTGCTGCGAGGTCACAATGCTAACCACTACACTACTGTGTCACCCTGCAGTTATTTCACACTAAAACCAAGATTCTCCTGAAAAAGTGTAAAATGATAAAAGCCACCTGAAGTGCCTTAAGCTAAATGCATCAGCTGCAACAAAGACATCCAGATAATTAAAATTAAAAAAAAAAAAAATCAATGTATACATTTAACGCAGACAGATATGGAACCAAAAAAAATGCACACCCAAATGACCAAGTTAAGACATACATCTTGTTTATCCTCCCCATCTTTAAATATCTGTGTATTTTAAATATAATTTGACCTTTTATCCCAAATTTTCAATATCTGTCAATCAACATTGACTGGGAAATACTTTTGTGTTAAAGCAGCATGCATAAAACTCCAACTAAAAGTAATATTTGAGGCTTCAAAAATAGTCAAAATATACAAAGTGGTATGCTAAATACTTACAAGCCTGATAGAATCTGTTTGCATGGCCTTATACTTTGAGTTTCATCTTTGTATATTTCATCATCATGTGTATATTTCATTAGAAATCCTTTTTTAAATACTTCAAAGTGTAAAATATAAACATTATGATCGTAGTACTTCTGAACCATTTGATCTTCCAAAAATGGTCATCCACAAATCACTGGATGATGCAAGTTTGCTTCGTCCATCATTTATATGCTTTATTGGTTAAAACAATCAGTTGCTAATTAGCCAAGCATCAGGTAAGAACGGCAAACACAGCTTGCAACTTAAGCTTTCGCTGGTTCATGGTGGATTCAGTTTGCATTAAAAAACAAACTGTCCAAAACCAGCAGACACTGAGAGGGACTTTTACAACAAAATAATCCCCCTGCAATATTTAGCTGAGTTACTTACTGAGCACATAGAGAGAAAGAGTGATCCCTGCCAGGCAGAAGCCCTCAAAGAAACGCAAGGTGCTGAACATGGGGACGTTGACAGAGAAAGCCACAGTCAGACCAAACACCAGCATGAACAGCACAGATATGATTAGCACTGGGTGTCGGCCAAACCTGGAGAATAAAAGATAAAAAGGTTCAAATGACATTTTTCCGTACAATAAAGTAGTTTTATTTCCATATATCCATCAGTAAAGCTGCAAAATCTTACCAGTCTGCTAGAATCCCAAACACCAAGTATCCGAAGATTGACCCCACCAACAGAGAGAACTTAGCAATATGAACTTTCCACGCCGAGTCACACACCAAACTCCACTGTTGAGGAGAAAAAAAGGAAATTAGGTGGATAAATACAAAAAGATATGAAGTCCAAGTTAATTCTGATGATGGTGCCTGCATAAAGCAATAGAAACTGTAAATATGACCTAGTGGTGCCTTTTTTCATCAGTAAATATAGCATGTTTATGCAAAGCCTACACTCACATCTAGACGGATCACACAAATCCTAAAATGATGGCGGCATTTGAAAATAAATATCATGGATTACATGCCCCATTTAAGCCAAAGACAACATTAGCAAACATTTGTACATCGTATTTCTGCCCCTCCACGGGGTTAGGGTAGTATACGACAGGTAATGCTTTGATTTCCCACAGTATCCCTCAACAGCAGAATTATTCCTGGAGTGCAAACAATGCAGTAGGAGTCTGTCTTGGCAAGCACTACCCCACCCCCACCCACCCCCTCACACACACACACGTTTACAGAAAACACACTTTTTCCCCACTCACAGCAGTGAAAACAAGTTGTGACAAATATGATAGAAATGATGGAAGAGTGACATAAAAGCAAACATAAAGCCAACCTCAATGTCTGTAATTACAGACACAGTTAATGTTGCTAGCAAAGCAGATGCTTAAAAATGAGAAGATAAACTTTAGAGAAGAAAAGATTAATATTGCCAAAATAAGTTTTGGAACACAGGACTATGGTGGCCTCAGCAGGTGTAGTGTGTGTGTGTGTGTGTGAAGCTGATCAGCATTGAGCTCAAATCTGTGTCATAACTGCCCACTCTACCTGTAAACAAAATACATAAATAAATATGATATGTTCAGCTTTCATGAGGTCCAACCTCTCATAATATCAACACATAATGACCTGTAGAGAATGGGACGCTGCAGGATTACACAGAGCCACCCTGCCATCACATGACCTTGGCATGCCACTCATTCATGGTTTCAGTATCAATGTCAGCAAGAAAAAAAAAGCAGAGGAAAACAAGTTCCTGTTGCACAACCAAGCATGTGTGGACAATCAAGGGTCATGAAAGATGGAAGCTACTCTCCTCTGGCACCGTGATAAATCTATAAATACACCAATATGATACTCTCAGACTGATTACTCAGGGTCTAGTGAGGGTTTGATGATTTTGCAGAACAGACATGTGCTGCTGACCACATGCAGATGGCTAGTGATGCAAAAAAACACATCATCTTTCCTAAGTCACATGTCACACTGAAAACAGCAACGTCTCCCAAGTGTTAAGTAACCTTCAAACGTGACGACAGATTAGCACAGCATGGTGGGTTTTTACTACAGGGCTTCATTAATCTGCTGTGTTTGGAAGCGCCAGCCAATTAGTACATACAATCAACCATGAATCTCTGTAAAACACAACATGCCAACACGCTCTGATACATATATATTTCTAAATCCACTTTGATTCAGTGACAGCATGACTCAAATGCTTGCAGCCCATCAGCTCTGCTCATAGAATTTGTCATCTGCTCTACTTCTCTTGTCAGCTTGTCTGAAAGAAATGAGCAAAAGTGATTGTAGAGTTGGGTTGGACACATTAGCTGACAATAAAATACTTAGACCAAATGAGTCAAATTCCCCTACTAAGTTTGGTGACCTCTCTCAGATGATTGACCAGCAATGATCAGTACATACCAGTGAGGCTCAGATGAAGGAGCTCTCAGCCCCAGCTGCACATTTTGCACTCATTGAACTACTTGGTGGTGGGTGGAGGTTTCAAGGAAGAGGGAGCAGGCCCGGAGGGACAAAAAGAGATAAAGGAAAGCATGGGAGGAAGGAGGGGGGAGAAGGCTACAGAATGTAGCAAAAAAAAAAAAAAGATATGAAGGAAAACACAAAAAGTCATGCAGAAACTTTTACAGATGAAATGGATGCCAGACTGAAGAGAGTAGGAGATAAGAAAAATGCTTAAAATGCAGTTGTGAAGAAAAGGCAGAAGACACATGGAAAGCTTGCTGCATAGTTACTGCCTAGCAACAGACCATGACTGAGGTTATCTGACTTGGTCTGCTCCAAGGTCTACATTTTAGCATGCTGTCACTGAGAAGCTGAAATCCTCCAATATGTTGTTAGGAGATGGCAGGCATAGGAAATTAAACTACAGTCAAAAGAGTACAGGTGAAAGCAGAGTGATAAACATACTGGTAATACTTTGAAGTTTTGTGAAAGAAATGTGTCAACACTTAACAATAAACGGAATATAACATGAGCTCATGTTTAAGAGGTCGGCTGATGACAGTTATGTTTTCCTGCTATCAGCCGTGACAGATGGTAAAACAAAAAAACTATGTGACAGTTTAATATGCACTGCTGATAGTCCACCATTACACACATTTAAACACCAAACCGTCCACTGAAAACACACAAATCACAGGATCCTAATAACCACTTTAAACCTTGGCCACGGGTCAGAGTCAGACACCCCACAATGTTAATGCTTATTCCAAAAAAAAAGAGAAAAAAACACCATTTATCAGAGATGCTTGCAGCACACACACTCTTGTCACATGCACTCACTGAGCCCCAACAGAGTTTTATCTTCGAGTCACACAAGCGCCTTTCCTCCCAGCTGACGCAGTGAGAAGCCGTCATTGTATGTTGACTGGGTATCTGCAGTGGGGTCATTGCCTTTCGACAGCTGAGAGCATTTCAAAAGAGTCCCACACTGATCTCGGGTCTGTAGAAGGAGTCAACCAGCTGGGTAAACAGCATGAGGGACACAGAGCAGAGAGGCCTGTAAGGGTGTTCAACTGCAATATCATATTTCAAATCTATTGGTGCGAAACCTTGTGTACAGTGATACCAGGGCTAAATTATGCCTACTAATGTGCTTCTGCAACACTTTTTTTTTTTATCCAACCAGCCTATCGGACTAATGGAAAATCTGTAAAACGTTCATGCCGTAGAATGAGGAAGTTGGGCACGTTGCCTTTAAAATTGCTGAATAGATGGAAACACTAATTTAAGTGTTTCAAGTCAGTAATAGGTTGAAAATTGAATGGAGGAGAGTTTTTAATTAACTGATTTAAGTTAATCAATATGCAATAATGGATTCCAGGACGTAGCTAATGTTGATGTTGATGTTTATGAACTTCTGATGAATAGACTTTTTCCAGTTCTAGACAATTTAAATATGCACAAAAAGTTTTAATCCATCATAGCTATCCACCAGTGTAAACATCAATAGATTATTACAAGAGAAGTAACATAAACCATTTTAAAACGCTTATTTTCCAACTGCATCAGACTGTTATACATATTCTAAAATCATAAGATGTCAGTATAGCAGCTAATTTGTGCTTTAAAAAAAAAAAAAAAAAGGTTCGGCTACTATTTCAGGAAAGCTGCTACCTTTCTGAATTAGAGCCGAGTGGGTATGCTACACAGAGACAGTGTCTCTGAGTAATGATACATTCTCATTTCCAAGGCTCAGCTCAATTAATAAGGACCCTGAGGAGAGCTTTGACTCAATTAGGATTGGTCTCTACATTAACCACTTTCCTTCGACACTTCAACCTTTGCTGCTCCTCTCCAAGCCATGTTTGTGTCATCCCAAAGTTAAAAAAAAAAGAGGGTTAGGAGGAGTTTTCCCTGGGAAACTAATACAAATCACACCAATGAAAAGTCACGCAACAAACAGAAGTACAGGGTTAAAATGTGTTGCCACATTTTGACAGTGTTGGCACTCTTTCTAGAGATTGAGTGTCACAGATGACTAAGAACACTCGTGCAGTTATGCCTATGCAATCCAAACACAGGGAGAAATGCCAGGTCATCACTTCCTGCTGTAGTGTCACATCCTAATAATTCCTGTGCTATGATGGGGAAAAGGGGTCTTGGAAGACAGGTGTCAAAACAAACAAGGTCTGAGATAAGTGTCCTGGTCAGTTATGCTTCAAATTTGTCTACCCTATGCCATCTGATTCAGTGTCTTCTGATGGTGACCTTGTCAGAGTGTGCATAGCATAGATCGAGGAAGATGAGCAGTTTGCCAGATAATTTAACCAACTGCACAGAACTGTCACTGGTCTGCAATGCTGGCGGGGGCAATTAGATTCAGTATTAAAGCAAAAAGCAACACAAACTTTAATGTCTACAAATTACAAAGCTAAACCTGACTGCAGGACAGTATTTAAGAGTATTTTCAAACTTGAGCCAATGCATGGACTTGTTTTTTATGAAAGTATGAGAAAACCAGCTGCTTGTAATATGGATCCGCCCAATCAATGTTCCTCACAAAATGACTTCATCTTCAGCTGCATTTTCAGAGAATTAAAGCCAATGTTTGCCAAACAGTTTATCACCCCGACCTTTCATACAACCCACTTCCACAATGCATGGTAAACGAAATCAAGTATTTAACAGTACCCCAGCTCATAGATAAGTTAAAATGCC
Source organism: Pseudomugil gertrudae (assembly GCA_037177535.1). Taxonomy (NCBI): domain Eukaryota; kingdom Metazoa; phylum Chordata; class Actinopteri; order Atheriniformes; family Pseudomugilidae; genus Pseudomugil; species Pseudomugil gertrudae. The sequence goes on from JBAMHV010000008.1 coordinate 13,770,598, forward strand.
ACCGCTGCATTTTATTTGCTTTATTTCAACAGGGACATTATCAGTTACAAGCAGATGGACTGTTGGCATTACCCTGGGGGCAAACTCCAATTGCAAGACCCCGCTCCATAAGGCACAGCGCTTCAAATCAAACTCTTGGTGGTAATTGTTTTCATGATGACACGTGTGACACACTCCCATGATGTGTGTCTTATCTTTGTTTGTGGTGCCCTAAGATTGGAATAAAACCCAAATTAGGCATTTTTGTTAGTCTGATTTAATCATTGCTGTTAAGATGAAAGCCCAATTACAGTGACTGCAGCCTTTGTAGTCTAGATTA
>JBAMHV010000008.1:13776996-13832463 GCA_037177535.1 Pseudomugil gertrudae
GACCTACCATGGGCTCAATCCTCTCTTACTGGTGCTGAGGCAACGTCACAGCCAGTATTTATAACCTGAGGAGAGCCGCGCCAACCAGTAAGTGTCCCCGATACATAGACTGCAAATAAAACGGCAAATCTGATTGCCTGTTCAGTGCCAAGTGGAATCAACTACACTCCGTTACACAAACAATGGGTTAAACATTTACCCTCAGCAAAGGAGAGTTATCAGTGCTTTTACTTTCTCTCCATTCTGCCCCACACTTCTCTGAACAAATTATATAACAAGGTAAGAAAGCTAAAAAAGACAAATTAAAGATAGCTTTGAGTGAAAGGATTCAGTATATTCATGCCAAATATGTTGTTTTTTTTTCTTGAGCAAAAGAATATGTTTGATAAACAATAGTTAATCTTTGCTATCATGATCACTGCCATGGCATAGGCTACAGTCCATCTTGTGTGGCAAACAGAGGATTTAAAAGCTACACGTTTAGTCTTGTCTTTGTTGTGAGAAGGTGTATTAAAAGTGGTAAGATTAAAAGTAAATCTACTAGTGACTGCAGGGTGTGTCTCTTGGTGTGTCCTTGAGAATAGTTTTTTAGAAGGTAATATTATTACTTGAAGCAAATTCACTTCTGAATGAGATACTATAGAGTAACACTGTTTCTAAAGTTATTCTAGTAATTTTAATTCTGGTTAGAAATGGGAAAAAGAATTGAGCTCTTAAAACCTTTTAAGATTCCATGTCTGGGCGTTGGCTTGTTAAAATGACTGGTTCTGTCTTCCCCCATGACCCCCATGACCTTTAGTCAGTCCATCTCACCTTCTGTGCGGTCACACGTTTGTGAGAAGGGCTTATGTCGCTTTGTGTTGACTGGGTCAGTGATATAACACCACAAGGCAGTATTTCCATCAGGGAAGCCAGCTATGAAGAGTTATTTATAAAAAACAAATGATTCCAGCAACTGAGTAAATTATATAGGCTAGTTTTTGTGCAGTTCAAATTTGACCATAAAGGGATCTATATATTCTAAGTTATGTCAGCATATTTTGTCCCATGCTTCACACAGACCAAAGGTGTGTGTTGGTAACCCAGCCTTCTCACTGTACTTGTCTTTCTCACACCCTTCCACTTTTTATTTCTCCTTTTAGAGATGTGCATGCAGATGGGGACTGGAATCCTTATTTACTTACTGTCAATCAGTTATGCTCATTTAAGCATTGCTGAACTCTCGTTCAGACCTCAAGAATGTTGAACTGAAGATGAGAAATTCTTTGTAAACCACAACCCCTTCTCATTCCAGTGGGGTGAAAATGACTGCATGCAATCTTTAATCACTGTCAACTGCTAAATCACCAGGCTTAAAATGAGTCGTTTAGTTTCAGTAGCTGCATTGCAAAGTGATGAAGGGAAAATGCAGTCATCAAAACTAATTAGATCATTTTAAAAAAATGCATTAAATATATCGTGAGGGTTGAATTTCACAGAAAACGTTTGTAGTTGTATGTAGACATTGTTTCCCAAAAGTACACACTGTTTTTTTTAATTATTAAAAGGGTGTAAGTAATATGTTCAAAGTTAGGTGAGCCACATTTTACTGTTCGTGGTGATTCAGACGAGCAATTATTGCAACATAGAACAAGTTTGAATGAAATTGCAGCACCACTTTTCCCACAAAGCTGCGGGGTATTCGTAAATACAACAAGGTGTGGTGTCTTGTGTCCAAAAGCAGCCAGCTTCCGTCTATTCACAGCAAACTATTATCTGCGCAACAGGAGACGGGGCGGGGAGAGCGCGCGGATCTGTTTGCTGGTCCGACAGCACATCGGGAAAAAAACTACCAGAAACACGTTTTAAAAGACAGAAAAGTAGTGCGGAAAAAATGAGTATGTATGGCTCTAATCCTAAACTGTCCTCTTTCGGTCAAAGGAGCAACTCGCGACAGGATTTAAGAAACGAAATGTTCGTTGGTGGGAACGGCTTCCAGGGAGATTATCCAGCAATGGAAGGTGGATACACCATCCAGTCCTCCGGTTTCTCCAGGACCTCGATGCAAGGTGGTGGTGGTGGTGGAGGAATGAAGGGGTACGCAACCATGGGAGGTGGGGGCGGAGGTGGAGGTCCTGGTGTCAGGTAAGGACTTTAAATTAAGCTGATTTTTAACAACCTGGAGGAGTGGGGTATTAATTATGTCACAAAACTGTAACCGAAAGCATATTAAACATAAATGTTTTGTCAAACCAGAACTCAGTTTTCTAACATGTCAGGAAACCTCTGTGTTTGGCATTTTTTGTAAAATCACCTTTGACCTGCACATGTGTTGCTAAACATTAATCTAAAGGCGTAATTTTCTAACCGGTTCTGGTAATATGTCAGCAGGGCTCATGTGAAATGTTGCACAATGCTGTAAGAGAGAAAAAATCTGAACACACCCCTTTAATGTTCTCCCACTCATGTCTGACATACATCTTCTTAAAAAAAAGGCACAAAAAACACACTATCTAAATGTTTTTTTTTTAGGAAATGTTGAAGTAAAGTAGAATAGAATACGTGTTTGGGAAATTTAGAGTTCTTTAGAGGGAGAAAAGTAGAAATTACAACAGCTATGTATTTTGCTTTTAGTCTCAGTGACCCTTTGGTGACCCATTACTCATATGCAGACTTTTAGAAGGTCGTAATGGAAATAAGCCAAACTTAAAAAGTCATTTTAACAAGAAGTATTAATCCTGATTTTTTTGTCATGAAACTTTGGTCAGGGATTATCTGTTCCTTTGTGACTATTAACAGGGATTTATTGCAGTTTAGTAAGCTATTAACAAACCTAGTTTTTCCACAGGGTGTCCTAGAATTAATTAGTTTTTATTATAAGAACATATTTAAAACATAAATACATCTTTCTTTCTCTTTGTGTAGTGTACAGGTAATTCACCAGAAAGCATATTACCTGATGAACCAGTGTCAGGATTTACTGGACAGAGCAAAGTTGATTGTCAACAGTGTAAGTAGCCTTTGGCACATACATTTTTTAATGAATTGAGATTAATACATTAATACAACAGCTTAGTATTGTGATGCACTTTAACAGGGCTCAACACATCAGTTTGCATTCTGTTTTTTATAGGGGGGGCCAGCCGTGGAGGCAAACAGGTGTCTAGGCATTGCTGCAGAAACCATTGAACAACTAAAGGGGTGTGGCAGAGATCTGCACCAAATGCATGTGCAACACGATATTTTTGCAAAGTAAGCCAAAACTCAGTGTTTTTGCAGTTTGCAGGTTCACACTTGTGACCTCTGGATTTTCTTTTAATCTTTAAATTCTACCTCACACGTCTCCGCAGTGTCGAACAGTTCCAGCTCATGCACGCTGCCATCCAGCAGAAAGTGCTCGGTACCTCCACTATGAGAGGGAAAAGAGGCAGTGTGGGCAGTGATGGTGGACGGCTTTTCAATGATGCCATAGCTTGGATTACTCAACAGAAGGTGAGAGGTCTTTAAGAAAAAAAATAAACAGATCAACCCACCCAAGAAGTAGATGTGATTTGGCTAAACTAAGTCTGATAGATAGACAATGGATGATCACAAAATATTACAATTATGTTGCAACTACTTTTTCATACATTTGTAATGGCTTTCAGCAGCCATGTTCTTACATGATGTACTTAATCACAGCATTGCCATGTGATAAAAATAAGATCCTACATATTAGCAATATAGATTTTTAATGTTATGCTCTTCTAGGTTGAATGATTGTAACTACACGCATGTTCTGTTGTGCACTGTTCATTTTCATGCAGTAGGGGGTAGAGGTGGAGATGTTTTCATGCTATCACTTATAGCCAGTGTAACTAAAACCACCTGGAGCTACAGCCAAAACCCGATCCACGAGTGAAGGAGGTCAAGGGATTTGCAGGATGATTGAAACAAAGAGAGAGAGAGAGAGAGAGAGAGAGAGCTGCCATTTGAGAAAGAGAAGCACTGAGAGGAGAGTAGAAGTAAATGGAGCATAAACAGAGTGAGATGGCAGTGAAAAAAGAAGCTGTTGAAACAACCAGGAAGGAAGACGTTAATGAGTTTAAAATCTGACACTCTACTGAGTCAGTTGTATTGGGACAGTTCAGTTCAGTCTATCTCTAGCATGTTTGTGGGAAAACGCCCTTCTTCCCTCCTGACCCAACCCGCCAATCCCTAACAGCAACACACCCTGTCGTTCTGCCCTCAACCTCTGCCTCACCCCTCTGTGTATCACTATTCATTTTCCTATCCTACCACACGTGGGAACCTTTCTTTACATATTAACTGTCGCAGTCTTTGTAATATAACTATAAACCAGACAAAAAAATCTATTTTTTCTGTTGATCACACAGACACTCCAGTACATAACTCTGTTGGTATTTCACACTTAGCTGTAGTATGAACGGTTGGGTTTCTCCTGTACAGCTAGAAGCAAGTATCCATGAAGGAAACAGGAGTGGGGAGAGAACAAAAGGCTTGAGGGAAAAGAAATGCATGTAGAGAACAGGGACGGCCTCAGGTTTGTTTGCTGGCAGAGCGCCTATCAAAGCTGTGTGTGTGCGCGTGCGTATGTGTGGGTGTTGGTTTGGGAAGGGGGGGTGTCTGTGTGTGGGGGGTTCATAGTTGGAATAGTTTCCTACTTAACAGTAACTTTAGGATTAAATGCTGACACCTAGAGGGTGAAGATGAAGACACAATTGAACGATCTTGGATTTGGGAATAAATCATAACACTGATATTCTTTCTTTCACAAAGCTTTTCCAGTGGGATGGACTTTCAGAAATATAAGCTATGGAATATATGAGCCTACAGTAGGGCAAGGTGCTTACATCTGCCCAAATGTTTGATGACTTATGCTTAGATGGGATTTGTCTGGGCATAAAAATAAGTTTATGTCATAATGTTGAACTCCATTGAAAGCTGCTGTATTATTTCAGTGTGCTTTAAAATGTCACTCTGAATTTTACAGCGCTTGATTGAGACAGGACAATGGGGAGAAGACTACATTGCCATTGACAAGCAAATCGTGAACCACAACAAATTCCATGCCTCGATCCAAAGAAGCCAAGAAGTGGACCGCGCCAGAGATGAACTCGTAAGTCTTTCTCATGGTTGGTTCCAGTTTTGCAATCCTTGAAGGTTTTTTTTTGCCTTTACTCTTGCCTGTTGTAGCTGGTGGTTCCCTAAAAATATTGTGATCTTCTAAACAAAAACATATTGTGCAACAAAAGTTTATTTTGTCTTTTAGATGGGAGGAAATGACAAATACCATCTTACTATCCTGGAACAAGAATGGGAGAACTTGCAGGTAGACAGAGTTTCCTTTGTTACATGTAGAAGCTTTGTGAATTAACACCCTTGTTCATGTGTATAGTCATGTTTGCCTTTATTTTTGTTGTAGAAATCGTCAAACAGCCGCCTAAGTCAGCTACGTGAGCTGCAGAGCATCATCGAGGAGATTTCCAAAGCCATCATGTGGGTGAACGACAGAGAGGAGGAGGAGCTTGTGTTTGACTGGGGAGACAAGAACATTGACCAATACATCCCCAGGAAGCAGGAGAGCTACTCTGTGAGAATCTCTAACTGAGCCCCCTTTTTTATTAACATCTTTGGTATGTTGCTCAACACTGTCCACCATGCAACTCTTTGAAATCCTTGCTTTCTGTTGATCTAACAGAGGCTGATGAGGGACTTGGAGGAGAAGGAGAAAGAGTTGAACAAGCTGAAAGGGAAAGCAGATGTCCTTTTGACTAATAACCACCCAGCCTCAGATAAGATTGAGGTAAGCTGTTATGCCTTTCCTGCAACTTCTCAAGCCTCTTTTTCTTGGGGTTTGTATTGATGGTTCTATGTGCACTTATAGGCCTACATGGACACCCTGCAGACCCAGTGGAGCTGGCTTCTCCAGATAACCAAATGCATTCACGTTCATTTGAAGGAGAATAGTGCCTACAGTCATGTAAGTGCTCGCTCTTGCTATGTCTTTTGAAAAAGGTGTCCTGTATCTTCACACGTGAGCAAACTCTTTATATATGCATCTTCAGTTTTTCAAGGAGGCCAATGAGACTTATGCAAAGCTCCAGAAGGAACATGAGATGATCCGAAACAAATTCACCTGTGACAAGAACACCTCACTGGATAACCTCACTGAACTCCTAAAATTACTTGAGGTATCATTACACGCAATTACTGTTAAGTGAAGAGAAGTACCTGCATGTTTTACCCGGCAGTCATGAAGCTGCAATAGAAAACAATTAGTTTTGATGGATGACATGGCTGTCAACAATTTGTATCTATTCTTAAGGTAGCTGGAACAAGGCAAGTTTATTTGTATAGCACATTTCATGTACAGGACAAAGTGCAGTAAGATGTCTTCATTTACCTTGTGATGGTTTGAGCTCAGTTAAAAATGTCTATTCTGGTTTTCTTTCAGAAAGAGAAAGAGCACATCATGGAGAACAAGAGGCAAGTTCAGAGTCTGGTCAGCAAGTCCAAGTCCATCGTCAGGCTGAAACCTCGCAACCCAGAGGAGAAGAGCAGCAGCCCTGTCATGGTCCAGGCCTTGTGCGATTTTAAACAGGACCAGGTAGGGCATACATTTCCTCCTTCTCCATCACACATACATTTGCAGACATAAACATACAGACACAAGGTATAAAGAGAAATGTAAAAAGTATGAGTCAGCGTGTCTTCAGGATGCTTTGCTTTGTATTTCAGAAAAGTATATTAAAAGGGAATGAGGGCATCTTGAAGGACAACTCAGAGCGCAGCAAGTGGCTCGTGACAGGACCTGGAGGCTTTGACATGATGATCCCCTCAGTGTGTCTGCTCATCCCACCTCCGAACCCACTCAGCACCAGCCTTGCCAACAAGTAAGAAACATTCAGTGATGGGGAAGAAGGCAAATCACATATGATATCAGAAAAGCCAATTAAGGTGTCGGTTAGGCCTGCTGAAACTTTGTCAGCTGAGTGTGGATTTATTTGAGTTGTATTTGATGCTTTTTGGGACATTATGTCTAGTCATTTGGACATGATTACTACATTTAAGGTTTCTCTTAAAGATGTACTGTTTTGTACTGTTTTCAGAAATGAGCAGTATTATGAAGCTATTATGGGCATTTGGAATCAACTATACATCAACATCAAGAGTCTTATCTCCTGGCAGTACTGCGTCAAAGACATCAATTATATCAACTCCCTCACTCTTAGTATGGTAAGATTCTAAGTGCACACTGTTTTCAATATTTCTAGTATTATCCTTTTACTCGCTTACTGTGTGTTCTGCCAGATACAATTCTAAATTTCATTTGTTTGGCAGCTGTCGAAGATGCGTCCTGAGGAGTACCGCAGCATCATCAAGCGGCTCGACACCCACTACCAGGAGTTCCTGCGTACTAGTCAAGGCTCGGAAGTATTTGCGGAGGAGGACAAGAAAACTATCCAAGGCCACTTTGACAAAGCCCAGCAACACTACGATACACTGATTGTCCAGCTTCCTACTTACAGTAAGTGTAAATTGTATTTGTTTTTCGGGTTGGTATAAGACTTTTACTATTTGTAGACCATTTAAGTCATACCATTAGTCATTCTGAAAGCAGACTTTATTCCAAGATCAAATTTAAGCAATTACATAATAAAGACATATACATGCAAAATGAATGATCACAAATGTGTAAATGCCTATTAATAATTTATAACTCATTAAGGCTCAACCTATAATAGCCATCATAAACACAGTGTCAGCCAAGGCTGTAACACTGATCGGTTAAATAAATCAAGGCTTTAAAATTGCACAGTTATTGTAAACTATAAATGAAATATTTCTCACATTTTCCACTTTTTAAATAAAGGAGAAGAGGTGAAGACTGAGCCTCCAAAACAAGAAATTAAGAATGTCACTACTACAACTGTCACCAAAGTCAAGACCCAACCGCCACCGGCCAGCTCTACTGTCAGCCTTACACTGCTCAGCAGTCTGCAAGAACTTCGACGTAAACTGGAGATGGTTGAATCTGGTCTCACCAGTCATCTCCACATTCCACTGGGTGATAACAGTGTGCATGAGTGTTCAGTGCATATTCAGAAACTGCAGGTATACCACCTTGATTTATTCATTTAATATCTAAATGTATCTGTACAAGTTTAGTCTCAACCAAAAGACACACTTCCTTTCTACTTTTCTAGATTTGAGCTAAATGCTACTTTCCTTTGCTTTCCAGGGTCTGCACCAGGATCTGGAGGCAGTTCATGATGAGTATCTCCACCTGAGGGAAATTATAACAAAACAGCTTAAGGGGATACCTGCAGACTCAGAGCAGGCCAAGTTCCTCCGTGCTGAACTGGAAATCATCAACCAAAAAGTGGGAGGCCTGCAGGGTCTTTACTCAGCCTACCTTCAGAGGTATGTTATTTTAGGATTACCACTTTTTTTATACATTGCTATATTTTAGTGAGGGCTACACAAAACAATGGCTTGGAAAATAAACTAAAAAGGCATATAGGAGCAGAAAGTATTTAATGTAATGACTGTGTCTGCAACAGACTGTCTGCACTCAAGGGCTTGCTTCAAAGCCTTCTCCTGACTGAAGACATCATTAAAGTCCACGAGGCCCGGCTTACTGAGAAAGAAACCAGCTCCCTGGATGTCAGAGAGATGGAGAACTACCAGAGGACACTAAAGGTGTGAAACATTTTCCTAATTTTTGGTTAGTTTTCACAGTTTACAATATTGAAATGTTCAGAAATGTCAATGCATCTGACAATTTAAATGTCTTTTAAAGCTAAATTATTATATTAATTCAGCCTCAGCTTACCTGTAATGGACTTAAGTTTACTTAGCCCTACTTTGTATTTCTACTCCATTCTGATTTACCTGGAAATGTTGTTGGGTGTTTTTTTTCAACTCTTGATTTGAGTTGAATGTTTCATAAAAACCATTTAATAACTCTTTATTCACTGTTAAAGCAAATGAAGAACGAACTGGAGCAAAAAAGAGACTTGCTGACAGCAATGGAGTCTGACCTGACTAAAGCCGTTCACTGGAATGGTCAGATTTCCGATACCTTCCACAAGTGTGATGTCGATTTGTCCAAATACTCTGACCTGGTAAACCAGATGAATGATCGCTGGCGCCGCATCCAAACAGAGATTGATAGAAGGTATGACCGTGTTGTCTGTAGTCGTCATTGCTGGGAACACCACGAAAACATCCTTCCATTCCTTCCTCTTCCTCACATATTTTTCCACCTTAGAGTGAATGACTTGGACAAGCAGGAGGCACAGCTAATACAATATCAGCAGAACAGCACTTCCCTGGAGCAGTGGATAGACAATGCCAGGAAACGCCAAGACACCCTTCAGATGGTTAAGCTCAGTGATATCCAGACCCTGATGGACCACCTGAACCAACAAAAGGCATGCCTTTCCTTATTTATACCAACTTTTTTATCAATAACAATATGTAAAAAGAGCTGGTTTAAAGTTGGCAGCATTTTTCTTAATTTGGCTGGGATGTTTATAGCTGAGAGGATAAGTGCATGTTATACAATTTATACAGCAGCTAATGTGGGAAGTTTAGCAAAATAGCAATTGCTCTTCATACAGTTTACAAAATATAAAGTGAGGAATTTTTTGTAGTCCCTATTTTTTGTAGAACAGCGTATAACGTACTATAAGAAGCACCACAGACTGGACAAATGTTTCCTATCTCTTTTGTATAGGCACTTCACAATGAAATTAAAGGCAAGAGGGACAAGGTAGATGAGGTGCACAAAAGTGCAAACATCTGTGCTGCCTCAATAAAGGTTGGTAGTCATTAACTTTTTACTTTTTAAAATTCAACTTAAATGGATTTACGCATTTTAAAAATATACAGATGTGGTTATAATGGTATCATGTGTTTTCAGGACTATGAGCTGCAGCTTGCCTCTTTCAGTTCAGGACTGGAAACTCTGCTTAATATTCATATCAAGAGATCTATGCTGCAGTCCCCTGCTTCTGTGGTCAGACAAGAGGTATGAGCGTTAGCTTACTGTTAAATCAAGCTTTTTGTTTATTATTGATATTGATTATTAAATGTTTAGAATATTGTGTAAGCTAAAAAAAAGATTTAGCTTTTTATTGCTGACATTGTTCATCATTTACCTACATGTGTTATTACAAATAAAATGAAATGCAATAAAAACTATTCTCCCCCAATTAAACCCACCAGGCTGCTGAGCGCCAGGCCCATTACATAGAGCTACTTACCCGCTCTGGTGACTACTACAAGTTCCTTGGGGAGTTGCTAAAAAACATGGAAGAACTGAAGGTAAGTATTAGATTTTTGTTATAAACCATTAAAATTAAATATTTTGAGAAGCTAAGTTTGGCTAAATTTGGTCACATACCTTTATCCAATCATATGAAAGCAGGTGACTGATGCATTTTCTGTTCTGGATTTTTTTTCTCAGTTAAGGAACACTAGGATTGAGATGCTGGAGGAAGAAATGAGGCGTCTTAAGGAGGATCTCCAGGATCGCAGCCAGAAAAACAAGTCTTTGGAGGATTCTTTAGCCAGCTACAGGCTGGAACTCAGTCAGTCAAAAGATGAACTTATTTCTCTAGAGGAGGTGAAGAGAACTACCGCAATACAAGCTAATGCTGTCAAGGAAAACCTGGACAGTAAACAAAACCAGCTTCAGGATCTGAATGATCAGCTGACCCGCATTAAATACCAGCTGGAAGAGGAAAAGAGGAAAAGAAGGCTGGCAGAAGAGCGCTACAACAGCCAGCAAGAAGAGTATGAGGCGGCTGTGCGCCGCAGACAGAAAGAACTGGAAGAGCTCAACTGGAAGAAGATTGACTTAGAGAAGTCTCTGAAGGACAAGGAACGTGAACTGGAGAGGCTGAAGATGCAGCTAGATGAGGAGGCATCCCGTCGGCGAAATGCTGAATCAGATATCTCAAAGGTAAGAACACAGTGCACCCAGGAGATTAATCAACTAAAGCAGACTTATGAGACAGAGATCCACGTTACCAAGACCACCATTCTGAAAGCCTCACAACAGAAGGAAGAAGATGTGGCAGACCTGAGGCTACAAGTGGAGAGACTCACTGCCGAGAAGAGAGATTTAGAGGAGGAGCTGTGGAGACTGAGGCAGTCTTTTGCTCTGACTGAGGAACAGAAAATCAAGGCAGAGAAGGAGGTCATCCAGCAGAGGGCCTCAGTTACACAAGAGACGAGGATGCGCAGTGAGCTGGAGGTGCAGCTGAGAACACATGTGCAGCAGAGAGGAGAAGATGAGATGAAATTAAAGGAAGTGAACAAAAGCAATCAAGAAAAGTCCAAACAGATAACTATGTTAACATTGAACCTAGAGGAAGAAGGGAGGAGGAGAAGAGCTCTGGAATTGGAAGTCAGTCACCTTAAACAAGCCGAAGCTGAGCTGAGGGCAAAGAACACCTCCTACCTCGAGGCAATTAACAAACTGAAAGTGTCTGAGCAGGAGATCCGCATCACCAGAGTAGAACTGGAGAAGCAGACCACGGAGAAAACCAAGGCTGAGCAGAACTCCATCCGGCTGCAAAGCCGTATCCGGGAACTACAGTGTTCTCTGGACGGGATGGAGACAGAGTTGGAAAAGCAAAAGAAATCAGCACAGGAGGAGTTCACCCGTAGAAAGCGAATGGAGGCTGAGTTGGAAAGGATGACACATACCTGCAGAGAGCACACCACCACAATTAACTCGCTGAAATCTATTCAGATTGAAGTCTCCAACTCTGGGAGAAAGTATGAGCAGGACCTCAAGGCTCTCCAGGAGGCACTAGACAAGAGCCTGAGAGATCACAAAGCCACAAAGGAGGAACTTGCAGCTGTGACAGTTGAGCTAAAAACACTGAAACAGAAGCTCCAGCAGGAACTGGCTCGAATTCATGAGTTGAACCAACGTAATGAAAGCTTGTATAAGACCATTGAAGAGAAGAGCCGCCAACTTAATGATTACACCACAGAGATTGAAAAGCTGAAGACTTTGACACAGAAACTAACAAAGGAGAGACTCAAGTTAGAGGAAGAGCTGAGGGCAGTAAAGCAAGAGAGAGATGAGCTGAAGATGAACAAAGATGATGTAGATGGAAAAACTTCCACTCAAATTTCAGCCTTGCACGTCCAGCTTCAGAGTAGCACCAAGAGGACAACGGAACTCCAGACTCTCATCGGTGACCTGACCAAGGAGAGAGAAAAACTTAAAATGGAAATAGAAAAATTCCAAAAGCAGTCGACTGAGGTATTTTTGATTGCACTGAAGGATCTTCTCTTCATTATGCAACTAAATCATAGTGCTGCTTGCATGGTTGGCTGTATGTGCTTTAAAACTGATCCTGACCTCAAAGTAGCTCTACAGTATCTGTGAAAAGACTTAAATGTCATTAAGCACAAGATCCACTTCCACTTCCTAAGCTTCTGCTTAGTTTTGCATGCAATTCAACAATTTAATAATGTCACTTAATGTCAATTAATGTCACTCTGCTGTAACCATAGCAACAAGTACAACAATAATCACTGTACACTAACATGTAGGGAAATGTATGCAAACCTATACATCGAGGACATAATTAGACTCCATCTTTGTTTGTTTTTTTTAATGTTTTGAGTATATTGATGGAAATGCTTTTATATCACATAACAGTCTTCCTTTATTTCTCCACAGACATCCATGATAGTGCACGAGTCACAAACCCAATACAGTCAGCTGCTGCTGGAGAGGGATAGTTTGCAATCCAAGCTAAAACTGGTGGAGCAGGACAAGAACCGCCAGCAGCGACTTGAAGAAGAGCTTGCTCGCATCAAGCTGTCTCTAGAGTCTGAAATTCGCAACAAGCAGCGTCTGCAGGATGAGAAAAATTCCATCCTTAATGATTTCAACCATATGAAAAGCCAGTATGAACTAAAAGACAACCAGATTAGGCAGTGTGAGTCAGACCGGGACAAGGCTGATCGAGAGAGGCTGTCCCTGAAGAATGAGATTGAGAGACTCATGAGGGAGCTGAGGAGTGTTGAGGAGAGGTACAAGAGCTGCCTGTTGATCTCAGAAAAGGAAGCATCTGAGCTGGCTCTAAAAAGAGATTCCCTGGAGAGAGAAATACAGAGATTAAAGCAGAGACCAAGCAGTTTGAATAGGCAGACCCAAACAGATGAGAATGTCTCTACAATTGATCCATCAAAGCTAGTATTTGATGGGGTGCGCCGCAAAGTCACAGCCCACCAGCTTTGTGACTGTGATGTAATCAGTAAAGCCACCCTGGATGATCTCCTGAAAGGAAAAAGGACAGTGGATGAAGTAGCTGTAGACATCCAGCTTAACCTGAAAGGTACAGGTGTTATTGCTGGAATGAAAACAAGTTCTCAAGGAAGAATGCCATTCACTGAAGCCAAACACAAGAATCTCATTAGTCCAGAGAGCACTCTTAGACTCCTGGAGGCTCAAGCAGCAACCGGTTACATAATAGACCCCGCATTTAATGAGAGGATGCCTGTGGATACTGCCTGTTCCAGAGGGATTGTAGACACAGAAGACAGAGATACCTTGGTGACAGCTGAAGCAGCTAGCTCAGGCTTTAAAGATCCCTACACCGGCAAAGTGTTGTCTGTAGGACAGGCATGCAGAAACGGCCGCCTAGACAAGGAGACAGCCGTCCGCTTGCTTCAGGCTCAGGAGTCTGTTGGAGGAATATTAGACCCTGTTCTGAGTGTTTTCTTGCCAAAGGATCTGGCTTTGGATCGCAATCTTATAGATGAGGATCTCTACAGGGCTTTGAATAAAAAACCCACCTGCTATCTGGATCCAGTAACGGGAGACAAGATAAGTTATAATGACCTCAGAAGGAAGTGTACAATAGAACCTGTATCTGGTTTGCTTCTGCTCAACGGTCCAGAAAGACCAATGACGGTAAAGGGCATCCGTGGAGAAGTCTCTGTCACAGATCTTGTCAAATCTGAACTACTGGATGAAACTGACATGCAGAAGCTCAGTCAGGGTAAACTCACCAGCAAAGACATTGAAGAGAAGCTGAAGCCCTACCTCTATGGCTCTACATGTATTGCAGGTATCTATGATGAGGCCAGTGACAGAATAATGCCTCTATATCAGGCAATGAAGGAAGGTCTTCTCATGAGAGGAACCACTCTGGAGCTTCTTGAGGCTCAAGCTGCATCTGGCTTCATTGTTGATCCTGTTAACAACGTCTTCTTGACAGTGGAAGAGGCCTCAAAGAGGGACCTCATAGGAAAGGATTTTAAGAATAAGCTGTTGTCTGCAGAAAAGGCTGTAACTGGATACAGAGATCCAGCTACAGAAAAGACAATCTCCCTGTTTCAGGCTATTGAGAGAGATCTTATTGAGAAAGGTCACGGAATCCGATTGCTTGAGGCCCAGATTGCAAGTGGTGGCATTATTGACCCTGTAGAGAGCCATCGTATTGATGTTTCTGTTGCCTATAAAAAAGGCTACTTTGATGAGGAAATGAATGAAATCTTAAGCTATGAAGGAGATGATTCAAAAGGGTTCTTTGATCCAAATACAAAGGAAAACTTGACTTATCTCCAGCTAAAGGAAAGGTGCATCAAAGATCCCAAAACTGGCCTGGTCCTGCTTCCCATTTGTGACAAGAAGAAGGCCAAGAAGTCAGAGGAAAAACGCACCAATGTTCTCCGGAAGAGGCGGGTTGTAATCGTTGACCCTGACACTGGCCTTGAGATGTCTGTTAGAGAAGCTTATCACAAGGAGCTAA
The DNA here is from genome assembly GCA_037177535.1 of Pseudomugil gertrudae. Classification (NCBI taxonomy): domain Eukaryota; kingdom Metazoa; phylum Chordata; class Actinopteri; order Atheriniformes; family Pseudomugilidae; genus Pseudomugil; species Pseudomugil gertrudae. The sequence continues at coordinate 13,791,771 of JBAMHV010000008.1, forward strand.
TTGACTATGACACTTTCCTGGACTTGTCAGAGCAGGAGTGTGAGTGGGAGGAAATCACCATCACAGGGTCTGATGGCTCTGCACGCTTGGTGATTGTGGATAGGAAAACTGGAACCCAGTATGACATTCAGGAATGCCTGGACACTGGTGTCATTGACCAAAAGTCTTTAGATCAGTATCGAGCTGGAACCCTAAGCTTGACACAGTTTGCTGACAAGATTATCAGCAGAACCAGCAGCACTGAGATGACCATCGCAGCCAGCAGTGTTGATGACATGGTCACTTGCACCAGTCCCACTCAAGCCAGACCATCCTCTCCTACTGTCCGTAAACGCTTCAACAGTATTTCAATTACAGTCTCCTCCCCAGAAATGTTTGATGACCACTGCCCTGTGGGGGCCATATTTGACACGGAAACCTTGGAAAAGATAACTATTTCTGAGGCGCTCAGAAGAGGCATAGTTGACACTATCACAGCACAAAGACTGCTGGAAGCCCAAGCTTGTACGGGTGGTATCATCAACCCTGCTAGTGGCGAGAGACTAACTCTTGAAGACGCTGTCCATCAGAGCATCATAGATGAAAGCATGGCTGTAAAACTGAAACCGGCCCAGAAGGCTTATGTTGGTTTTGAAGACATAAAAACCAAGAGAAGGATGTCTGCAGCTGAGGCAGTAAAGGAGATGTGGCTGCCTTATGAGGCTGGTCAGAGATTTCTGGAATTTCAGTATTTGACAGGGGGCCTGATAGAGCCTGACACTGGACGTCGTATCACTATCGAGGAAGCTATCCGCAGAAGTTGGCTAGATGGTCAAGGTGCCCAGAAGCTGCAAGATTCCCGGAACCACCAGAAGATGCTGACCTGTCCGAAGACTAAACTGAAAATCTCATACAAGGAAGCCATGGACAGCTGCATGGTGGAGGAAAGCAACGGCATGAAGATGCTGCAGGCTTCCTCCGTTTCAACAAAAGGCATCAGCAGCCCGTACAATGTCTCCAACCCAGGATCTCGCTCTGGGTCCAGGGCCGGTTCCCGCACTGGGTCCAGGAGTGGATCTCGTAGAGGCAGTGTGGATTACTCCTCTACTTTCACCTACAGCTTCTCTTCCAGCAGTGCCACCTTCAGCTCTAATGTGCACCCTTAATGCATAAAACAGATAAAAATGTTAGCACAGTTATTTGCATCCTCTGCTTTGCAGTTTGACTAGTTTTGTTTTCTTCAATGCAGTGTTTTGCTGTTTATGAGTATTCAGAAGATTGAAGAGATTTTTGTTAAACTATGTAACCTAAGTTTTTACATTTTCATCTGATTCTGAATTTAAATCAGTTTTGATTATTTACATTTTCAAGATTTTACTGTCTCATTATCAAATGCTTTTTACTTTTCATTCTTTTGATATAAGTGCTGAATAGTGTTTATTGCGTGAGTAAACATGTAACCCCTTTTTTCTGTTGTTTTTGCGTGCTGGCCAGAAGTGATTTAGAAATTGGTTTAGTTTAAGTTTATTAATATATTTTCTTTTTTCCTAAACTAATAAAGCTTCATCCATGCATATTTTTTTTTTTTTTTTAGAGAACAGGTATTTTTTAACCACAGATTCGGATTTTATGCTTGGTATGATAATGAACAGTTAACCGTAATAGATGCTAATATTTGTATCCATTCAGAATATATTGTTTGTAGTGAATATTACTAAAAAGGAAAAGAAAGGTCAGAGAATGTATAACCGTTTACTATTATCTCTTATTTTTTGCAGTACTGTTTTGTCCAGCAATGCGTGATATGTACGCTTAAGTTGTTTTTATGATTCAAATACCGAATGTGGAGAAACATGATCTTTAACAAAATAAATTACATACTCCCACAACTTTACAGTGTAAGGTCATTTAAATGCCTCAATGACAACATTATTTATTTTGAATACATATTTATGACAATGGCCAATTTGAAGTCTGTAAAGAAGTAAGTATCTTGTGTGTGTATCAAGTGTAATTACAGAGCTACTCACACTTGCCAGTCGTCCCCCCTCTCTCTCTATATATATATATATATAGAGAGAGAGAGAGAGAGAGAGAGGGAGAGAAATGTATATTACCAATAAACTACATAAATATATGTATGGTGCTACATATACACATAAATAACTCATAAATTTAATATACTGTACACAACAGTATACAAATAATCAATCACCCTCATTACAATATCTGTGGTGCCACCATCAACAAAAATAACAGTTTTGGAGGCATGCTACAGCTGTATTTACAGCTATATTTACAAGATGTAAAAAACAGTAAATAATATGTGCAGTGTCTTTCCAGTGTTAATGCAACTAATCTTTTTCCTCATATCTATTGACCAAATGATTTTTGTATACACGTATTACTGTCTTTACAAGTAAATACATATTTTTGGTCTATACTGATTTTGTAGTATATTTCATTCAGTGAATTCCTGATAGTTGTTTAATCAGGAATCAAATAACTCACTTGCCAGGATTTTGTCAAAGAATACATTCTTTGACAGCAACAAAGTATAAAACTGTAAATATTTTCATGCAGTTTTTACATAATATTAAAAGAAAACATCTTTGTAGATAACAGTGGGAAGAAGTTGCAACTTTAAAATGCTCAATCAAAACCTCTGGAGGAAAAGCAAGATTTCCATTAAATACTTTACCTGGTTGTCTGTGTCTGTGATATTACTTTCTTGATTGCAGTTTTTTTAATTGTTCTCAGTCCTAAGGTTCTTAGCTGTTTATTTATATGAAATATGACTACAATTTTCAAATTTTGTCATTAAAATGATCATTAGCAGATTTTTTTCTCAGTAAAAATCCACTTAAACTGAAGTCCTAATTAAAGGCATCATAACTGGTTTCTGAGAAATTTTGGTCTCTACTGGAACCATTGGTTTTGTATACAACATCCATAAAACTACCTTCAATTATTTTTAAATGATTTTTTAAAGAAAAAAAGACAGTATTGTTGAATGTCTTTTCAGAATCCAGAGGGGAAAAACAAGACAAAAAGCTCCAAGAAAAAAAAACAACAACAAACAAATAAAAGAACAGGGCTGTTTCCCCCATTTTTTCCTTGGTTCTCTGAAGACAAGACCACCATGATGACCATAAGTGTATACGGTGATTCACATCTACAGGTTAAATTTGTAAAGGTGTGTAAGTAGCCAAGTTTAACTTTGGCCATCTTGCATTTAAATATTGCATACCACATTCTTCTCTTATCTTTTATTTGCTTTTAAAGTGTATACATAATTTTTATTCTTTTACACAAGTCATGCACATATGAAATGTTGGGTGGGGGTGTCAGGATGTCTCCGTATGAGTGTGAAGAGTGAGGGTGAGAACAAATGGATGGAGTTGAGAGGGAGGAGGCCACTGAGAGGGGCGGTGGACTGAAGAGGGAGGGAACAAGGGGAGGCAGCCTCGGCGGCGCAGTGGGAGGACTGTCCCATGCCAGAACCTGCGGAGGCATCAACGGCAGCCTGGACAAGAGGAAGTGATCTGGAGGCTGAGCAGAAACAGCGGGAGTAGCAGTTTAGAAAGCAAGTAAAATCCGTTCTTATTGCGGCAGAAAAAGCTTGAAGAGAGCAGCGTGTCCAGCTGGGAAAAACAAGCGCCCCCTGATCAGCCTGAGAGCACATTCCAGCAGAGAGAAATGAGCCTCTCAGTCCGCACTAAGCCTGTCTGACGGACGGAGGACTCTTTGGACTTTAGCGCACTTATTCTCAGTCACCGGAGTAAAAAAAAGTTCTCGTTTGGACTTTAAGAGGTAAGGCATTGCGTGTGGTCCCTTACAGAGTCAGACACAGGCAGGGAGGGGGGTTTATAGTCGGGTTATTCTGCTCAAAGCATGATCAGACCTCCAAACTCCTGAGTACATTTCAGCCCCCCCACCTCCTTCCTGTCCTTTGCTCAGTCACATTTAATTGATTTTTAACTCATTTATTCAGAGTAACAAACAGGCCACTGCTCTCTTTATTTACATTGACCCAAACCCGAGATGTGTGTTGCTGGTTGTGTGTGTGTGTGTGCTTCTTTCTCTACAGTAAGGACTGTGTGTGGACAGAGAAGGTAGTCATTCACACTCTCGCAAAAACTCAGCTTTTTTTTAAGGTATTTTGCAACAGAATTAAACTCAGCTTTGTCTGACCTTTCAGAGTCAGAGACTTGAAATGTCTTCCTCAGTAAATTGTGTCTTGACTGGCTATAATTTAGGGTTCCTTGCTATTGTGGGTTATGGTGTACCAAAGACCTTTTATAATGTGAAACATATGGAGACTGTGATTGTGGAAGACTTTTACCCAGCAGTCTACAGAGCTAAAAAAAAAAAAAGAGGGGCCAGACTTTGTCTATTGCTTTTTGCAGTCAGTGGTTAAATGATGGAGATTAACAGATTGAGGTGTATCTTTTGTTTGAGCTGGAGCTAATGTGCAGTATTTGTGGCCTCAGGGCTTTGCTTCTCAGGCAGCCATAGCTGATGACGTTCATGTATCCTTACATCACAGGAGCTGCAGTGAGACGATTTCCAGGTAACTCTGGAAATCAGCTTCCTATGAAAATCACATGCACACCTGCGTTCCCACCCGCTTGCATACCTCTGTCAACACAAACCATGCAGGTTGATCTGAACACCTCCTAATTAGCAATCTCCTTTTAAAGCAAAAATAATGTAGTATTAGAAATATATCTCGCGCTCTGCAACAATCTTTTTCTCTGTCTTACTGCCTTACAAATGCTCTCAGATGCTCACAGATAAAGGGAGTTATCCTGAGAGTGTGGGTTGGCAGATGGTTAGGGTTGTGTACTGTAAACAGAACACTTTGATTGAAGCATGGGGGCAGAGCACAGGGGCATTTCATTTTGTCACAGTGCTGCTCCTACAGGCACTTGGTTGACATGTGCAAGTCATTAAAAGTGGAGATCTAGAGAAAGAAGTAACAAGAATGAAACCAATAAAGGGGCACAAATGAGCAAGAAATAAGGGAAAAGAGAGTGGGAACATAATCCACTTTGGAACGCATACCACTATGACCTTGGGATAGAAAATGGTAATTAGGGAGCATTTTGGTAGCTTTATAAGTGTGCATATTTCTGCTCAGACCCAGGACTGTCATTTTTATTTCCTTCAAAATACCTCATAAAAAATGTGAGACAAATATATGCTAGAGTTCCAGAGCTGCAAAATAAACTAGCCAGAAATATCCGGCACCCGCTTTTTTAGTTTTTTTTTTACATTTTCTCTCTTTTTCCAAATAGTTCTCATGCTTTATTTATTTCACTTCTTCAGCCGTGAATGGGTGTCAAAGCCACAGCACAAACATACAGAGCCCCTGAGTGGAAAAGGCCAGAACAAACTGTGGCCTTGTCCTTCTCTGGACTTTTACACCAGCCATGTCACTGTGGACATGTTAACCCGCAGTATGAAATGCACACGCTTGCCAAGTGCAGAGTGCAGAGTGACTTGGAACAACACAAGCTGATGGTTTCCAGTGGATTTGATGGCTGTTAGATCCATCCATCCATCCATTTTCTACCGCTTGATCCCAGAGCGGGGTCGCGGGGGGGCTGGAGCCAATCCCAGCTGTCAACGGGCGAGATGGCTGTTAGATGTGGATGCTAAATAGTAAAAAAGGGATACTTATGACAAAGACTTTAAACAGATCTGTTCTGCTCATAGAAGTACTGTGATTTGATAGGATTAATTATCATGCAAAGTTCTTAGTGGAGTACAAACAGGAAGATAAAAGCAAAGCGACATAGTGTGCCTGAATGTAGTTTATAATTTTAAGCTTAATAGATAGTCCAACAGTAAGCCTGTAGATAGTTAAACATCCCAAAGCATTCATCACATTTTCAAAACAGTTTATTAGATCATTAATTGTCTCCTAACGAGAAAACACTGTACACAAAACTGCTTGTTCCTAACATGTAAAACAGGTGCATTGTCATGCTGGGCCTGGAGAAGATTTAACTTTATCATTAATGAGATTGCTTTCTGATATCTATTAGATAAAGTTAGTCCTCAAGTTTTAGTCAACCCAATTTTAACATTTTCTTTGTAGATTTCAGACATATTCAAGTTACGTTTTACACATAAAAAAAGCCCCAAAAAATGGAGATTGTTTCTACAGCATGTCAATAATGTTGAAGCCAATACAAGCATTTCAGTTGTATTTTGGTGTGAATGGGGATGGTGTGCCTGGATTGCTTTCATATGTGTGCAGGTGTAATGTGGATGAATTGTAAATAGTTTTCTTTTCTTCATCACCTACTGATTTGTCTTCCATAAAATTATAAATGGATTGACAAAACAAATATCCTAAATGAGTTTACATTCATTGTGATGTAAGTATGCAGCTTCATACTGCATCAGCTCTGACTGTGAGATATTTGTTTTGGGCTCTGATGATAGGTTATGATCAGAGCGGAACAATGTAGAGACTTTATGTCAAATTCTAATAATAATTCTAATAAAAAAATACAAATATTTTACCTATTTTTTATAGTTTGCACAAACCTAAACACAATCATGTAATTGATCACCGCAACATAATCAGCCATGGAAAATATAGTCAAGCAGTCACACTAAAACTTTCTTCCAAATGGATTTGGTTACTGGCGCTTTGGTCATCTTTGTTATTTGGAACATAAGCATGCAAAGTTTTTGCCAGCAGCTTTTACCACAGCAGACTCAAATATGAGGTCACTTCACAAATTTAGGATATGATTTAACATGATGCATGTCTGCATTATGAAACAGTTTTTTTCTGCAGCTTGTGTCTGATACTATGATGCCTCTTTTATCCTGTGGCTCACCTGCTTGTGCAAAATGGAAGAATCCACACAGGGCGGGCCAGTGAAAGGGTGTGGCTCATGAAATAGAAACAGACTTTACCTCCTTGATTGCACTTTAACACACCGTGTTATTTCTCGCAGCGTGTGTTATACTTGTCAATGGAAAGCTGAGTATTTATTTTCAGTACTTTTCATGCTATTTGAGAGAAAGGCATTTGGAATAGGTTCCAGCTAATGGTAATGCGTGTGTAAACGTGGCTGACAGCAACATCACTGCCTAGTCAAGCACTTACCTGCAGGGGCTGGAGCTGGGGGAGCCAGGCACACCTTAATCCCCCAACATCCTGACCTTGGTAAACCTGTTGCAACTTGTTCACCACAGACCTGGCAACCTGTTGTTTTTTTTTTTTCTAGGTCTCCGTGCCTAACCTACTTCTCTGCCAACCTCTCAGTGCCATGGGTGGGCTCTGGATTTGAGTGTCTTGCCACTGCTTTGTCTTTGTGAGCTAATGTTGTGCTTCAATCCAAGAACAAAAGCAGTGACTGCAAATTAAAGACCAATTATCCTTAGTGCATGCTGAGGCAAGTTGCTCGTGTTGGTTTGAATGCTGAGTGGGAGGAAGTTGGATGTTATAATAGAAAATGAGATTGATAGTGGCAGTTCTGCACATGAATGATTGGTGGGAATTTTTAGGAAGGACATAAACAACACCTTAAAGAGACTTAAAATAAACAAATGTAAAGAAAACTATTTAATTATAAAGAGACTTATTAAAGAAACGACTGAAATTCAGAAAATGTTTTAGTGTGTCACCATGAACGACGGATAACTTGCCATCCACTTTGAGTTCCAGTAAGAAACATTAGTTTGATGTTGACTCTAATACTTTCTGTCCCTTTCTGTCCTCCTTTTTTAATCTTCCTCAAGTAATGTTGTCTTTTTTGTGATAAATCAGCCACAGTGCATATTCAAAATGGTCAGTGTGTTGACATCAAGTTGCATGATGTGGCATGATGTAAAAACTGAAAGTCAGAGAAGACAGGGTCTTGGAAACAAAAATTGTGAATGCTGTTTCTCAGCCTTAAGCTGGTGTGGGGCAGCAATGTCTCTATGGATTTACTAAATGTCACTGTGCCATGAAAATAAGTCAAAATTGCCGTAAAGTTGTACAGAACTACTTTAATAATTTGCCTTAAAATCACTTGTACTAATTCTGAATTGCTAAACAAAGTGTTCCTCATTGACATTGCAGGTATTTTTATCAATGCTTACACCACCGGTGCTCCAGATGGGTGGCTGTATCTCAAGAGGGGGCAAGAAAATTCAGTTTTTTCCCCAGAAAGTTATTATATACACGTAATGTATGAATTTAGTAAATTACTTGATTTATTTGTATGCAGGTTTCTGGACCAAACTAGTTTGTTTTTGTTGATCTAATAAATATTATGTGATATTAATTACGATACTTAATTGTTATCTGTATTTTTCGTCGCCCATTAAAGACTTAAGTTTAGTCATTTTCATTGTGTGAAAAAACAAAGACTTTATTTGTTAGATAAAGATACATAATTAGATTTGATTTTATGTCCATCATAACTAACATTTTTTTTGTTTTCTTTTTAATATCTACATGGTAAGTTATTTTGAGCTTATTATTTGATATATTGGCATTGATTTCAGCAGAAATCTATATTCTGTGATGTTTGGCTGAAACTAATTACCAGTAAGCAACCGTGTTTTACCAAACTATTGGCAGTAATGCTGGCTCTGTTTTTGCTCATATGCTGAAGAATAGTAAAAAAAAAATCAAAACTGTTCTCCTAAAACATATTTTTTAAACCAGTGATTGTGTGCACCAAATAAAGATAATGTCATAACCTGATACACTTTTAGGTCACATTTAGGGTAGCTGTTGGATAGAGGTTTTTATCTCTGCTAGTGTAGTACTTTGACACTACCAACATATTATCCTGCTTTCTGCCTCTGACCCAGTCACAAACATAGAGAGGTCTAAGTACTAGCTGATCTGTTCATTAATTTCCCATTAGTTAACAGTTTTTCCTTCGAGCAAAGGGAAAATGGACTCGTGTCAACAGTCACTGAGGACCTCCCCCAGCTTCCAGCACCTCTACGAACACACTCAAAAAACACAGCCCAGTTTCCCCGAGTGATGACCTCTTCACATGGCCTCTTTCATTCCGCTCTGAGGGTTGGTTTAAGCCATGACTACACTATCCCTGGTTTATGGCTCTCTCACTCTCCCCCCTTCAAAGTGGACCATAGCCTGCAGCCATAGCAAGCTTATTTAACTAACTTTAACTTTATTTATTTATTTATAATTTTGTCTGAGGATTATTTAATCACAATAAGCACTTTATAGTAATCAATAGGCACAATGATAACCTTATCAACCTTAGATATATGCTTCTGATTGTGTGAAACAACTATAAAGTAAAAACCTGATCCCATTAATTGGTTGACTTTGAAATGTGTAGATGTGTGGTTTAGAATTTGGTGTAAGGTTTTAATTAGTGTTTTGAAATACTCACAAAATCAAACTTATAACATTTTATTTTCCATAAGTAATCATTAGAAAACCTGGAATACATGTCATCATCAATAATAGTCAACTTGTAAAAATGGAGGCAGCCTTTTAGCTGCTCAAATGGCATACTTTTAGGGAAATGAACTTGTTGAGATGCCCTGTAGTGTCTGAAAAATTCTTTAGCTCCAGTGAGTTGTGGAATAGCTTCTCTACTGATGGGGCTTGTGTCAACGCATCCCATAAATTTTCAATTGAATTGGAATCTGGAGAGTTTGGAGGCCAAGTCAACACCTTGGGCTCTGTGTTATGCTCCTTAATCTGCTCCCTCGGTAATTTTATGGTGTAGCAGGACTTCCATCAAGTAATTCCGTTTCCATGAAAAGGTGTGGTTGGTCTTTATTGATCTTGGACAGTTGTGTGTGTAAAGTAGCATGCACGTAATTCCAGATCTCACTGTTTCCCGGCCAGACATTGCACTATCATATGATAGTCAACGTTGTTTTCTTTGCCTGTAAGCAGTCTTCATTTCACCGGGTAAATTTTACTTCTAAAGTTTTTTGTGTGTGTGTGTTGACTTTTTCGATCTGTTATCAGTTGTTCAATTTTCTGTCAGTTCAGCTAATCGCTTCAATCCTGCAGTATTTTCCATCTGACAGGGAGGCTGCAGAGAGATGACTAGATAAGAGAGTAAGGGATATGTGTGTGGTGGGGTGGTAGGGTGAGACTGGCTCTCTTTCTAGCCCACTACAGCAGGAAGTTCATGGCCATGAGGTCACAGGGATACACAGCCACGCAGGGATTTACAACAACTGGTTTCAACTGGAACTCTTTTATTTTTTTTCTTTGTCACCGTTGTTTAACTGATGATTGTTGGTGGCCAATCTTAGATACAGCTGTTTTGTAGCTCTCTTTAAAGTTCAGATAAGTAGAAAATTATCTGTCATGTGTTTAAAAAGTTCTTGTTTTTTTTCTGCCGGCACGATATCGGTGACACACAATGTTAAGTATCGCTGTTTAAACAAGACATCCTCTATCTTACAATCTCGAAATGAAATCAGTCACTAAAGATATCTGTGGACAACCTGGACACAATGACTAAAGCTGCGGACTTTGACCATCAAATATTGACTTAAGTAGAGTCGCCTGCTTAAAATAGGAATGTCGTAAGAGCGCTGAAAGGCCTGAACTTCCTATATGTATGCTTGAAATCTTTTTAACAGGAAAAACCCATGATGGAGGAGGGATATGAGCTCGATCTGACGTACATCACAGAACGTATCATAGCTGTTTCCTTCCCACGGGGCTGCTCGGAGGAGATCTACTGTCACAACCTGAAGGATGTCACTCGAATGCTAAAGTCTAAGCATGCCGATAACTACCTGGTCAGTAGTGCACCCTTAAATGTGCTGTTGCTAGGTATCGAAGTGTTAACAGTATTGATGTCACTGCTGATGGCTTTCATGGGATTAGTGTTAAAGCAGCACACATCTGGAGAGAACATTTGAAGCCATGTGCTTTATTGTATTTTTCTTTCTTTAGATTATTAACCTGTCTGAGAGAAGACATGATCTCTCTAAAATGAATCCAAAGGTAAGATTATTATACTCTACATCTCAACAAGAAGTTCTTAAAAGAATTGAAGAGTAATCTGTATCTTTACCAAACCTGTTTATTATACTCTACAGCTGTTTTGGACAATGATCAATGCCAGGCATTGATTAGCACCCAGCATGAGTTGCGAGTTGTGATGTATGGTATGATTACACTGACCAATAATGTGTGTGTTTTAAATTTTAGACGCTGGATACAGGTTGGCCAGACATGCATGCTCCACCTCTGGACAAGATCTGCACGATCTGCAAGGCTATGGAGAGCTGGCTCAACGCTGACCCTCTACATGTGGTTGTTATACACTGCAGGGTGAGCGTCTGAAAGCAGTGTTGTCTCAGCAGCACATTTCAGTTGCCAATTTATTAAACATCTTCCAGTGAAGCCACATTTCTTGTTTTAAGTTCTGAAAACATAATAAAAGAATATGGGTAAAACTAAATGCTATAAGTGATTACACAATGATGGATTCATTAAATATATGTATTTGTTTTTTTCTTTTATTTATTTGTCTTTTAGGGTGGAAAGGGTCGTATTGGTGTTGTCATTTCATCCTTTGTTCACTTCACTGATGTATCAGCCAGGTAAGTGACAATACATACTGCAATTCTCCTGTCATGTTGCTACGCTTATCTCTCGTTCTTTGACGTTTGGCTTAATACCGCTATTGTACTCCAGACATTGAAACATGGGAGCCCAGTGCTCTATAGTACATCTAGAAATGGGTCAAATGCAGACTTTCCCTCTTGGGACTGTAACTAAAATCACAATGATTATTGTTATATGGATGCAGCCACTTACAGTGAACAATATCAAGAGCAAGCCACAACAATCGCTAAAAACTTATTTTGTCAACCATAACCAATGTCTTTTCTCAACCACAGTGATTTATGTAACCTCCTTTAATTTAGGCCTAGCGTGAATCAGAAAGTGACTCAAAGAAAAGTTTTCTCTTCAAGATTCAAAGAAAAACCACACAATTTATGCTGTGAATCACCCTGTATTGAATTGCATGAATCAACTTACAAGCATGTAAGTTACTGTGATTCCCTCTGGCCACAGTGTCAGTTTCAAGAAGTGCATTCACGATGAAGAAAACCTGTTTGGACTTTCCAGTCAGGCCAATTCGGAAGTCGCTGATGCTCCAGGGAGCCGTTAAGTCGAGAGATTTACCGTAGCAAGCAGAGATTTACATGCCCTGGTGTTATATCATTATGCAGATGATTTCTGACTTCGTGGCATGAGCACGCATTGACCTTCAATTTATTCACTTCATGATTACCTAAGTGTTTATGTCAAAGACTAAAAAGACTAGTCAAAAATAAATTAAAAAAAGACTGCTAAAAGAACAGTAGATGAAGAGGTGGGAGAACAATAAGGCAGATTTACAATGGAATAGATCGATGGGGGAGCGGAGAGAGATGGCCAATGAGAGAAAAAGCAGATCTGTGGTGAAAAGGCTGTAGCGCTTGTTGGTTTTAGGTCTGTCTGAATAACCAAAGCTGTGCACACACTCTGGCCTCTCTCTGTCCTCTTCTCCCCCTCTGTGTTTACTTAAGACTGGCATTCTCTTCCTCTCTGCTGGAATCCTCTGTCTCTTCAGTTACTTTCTCTCCTGTCAATTATCTCTGTGTTTGTGTGTGTCTGAGTTGTCCTAACTCAAATGAAGGTTAAAATGATTCAATTAAAGTTCAGTGTAATCTCTCTCCAGTTATAATTACACGTCTTTGTCTCCCTTAAAGTGCTGATCAGGCATTGGACCGTTTTGCCATGAGGAAATATTATGATGATAAAGTCTCTGCTCTGATGACACCTTCACAGAAACGGTAAGACCCAAAATATAAGCACACCCTCTTACTCAGAAACACACCTCACACCTTGTGTTGTTTGGACTTTATGCATGTTGCGCTCTAAACAGTCAAATCTCCAGCAAACCTGGTTTAGTTGAAAGCATTGGTTGCCTTCTGCTGTTTATCTATTTAGCCAGTTATTGGCCATGTATATGAGAGTTTTGATTTCTCTTTAATTTGGAGTTTAGGTTAAATTTGCTTTAAAGAGATGAAAATGTAAACACCTGATTCTGAATCAAAATGATAGTTTGTTTTAAATCAGAATTTAATAATTCTTCAATCATACTGTATATATGTTAATTTCTCTTTATGTTAATTCCTGTCCCTGGTTGCATGCTTGTTCCATTGTCCTGTTAGACAGCGAGACTGTCTTTAATGTCTGATTTGAGGATGCAATGGCTAATCAACAGCTAGCTAATAGCTTGCTAATTGTGATGACAGTACAGATGCTGATATGCAGATACTTTAAGGAGATTGTTACAGATAAGACAAACTTTGAAGAGACTATCCAGCATACAGAATATGAGTTTCTCTCAAAGTTAGAAAAGATTAAGCTGCTACTTTGCTAAAACAAGAGACACAAGACAGAAACATAAGTGTGGTTGTCTAACCAATGACAGAGCTGGTTACATTGCAGGAGCAGCTGTGATTGGTTTAACTTGGTTTTCACCTCTGAAGAACTAAATGGACATGAAACGCCATTTAAGGAAATGCAATTAAAAAGAATTAAAAAATTAAATGTACCGTAGAGAAGATAGAAACCCGAAATGGGAAAGGAAATCACCTTTATAATTCTAATGAATAAAAAAACATTTCTAACTAAATTGAGGAATTGTGTTATTTAATTTTTTTTTAGATATAACACTTGAAAATAATTTAATAAATCAAAGTATTTATTAATGAATTAATATTTCAATTAATAATTCCTTTTAGATACGTCACTTTAAAATGTGTCATTACAAATTCTTAACACATAGACTATTTTACTGTAATGATTAATTTGTTGATTTATATTTAACAGTTTAGATTTGTATTTCACAATTTAATACTTATATAAATTCTGTATTGCTTTTAAAAATACCCTTCTGGTCCTCCATAATAGCTGTTATAGCTAAAGCATTTAACTTAATTTAAATTGAGTAGTCCATCCAGCTTGATAACTGCTAAGACTTTTGGATACCATTTAAGCGTAATCCATTTACTATTCATGTTTTTCAATATGACCACAGTTTTGCACTCTGTGTGAGCATTGGTCAGTGTTCCCACTGACTCCAACATCTACCTTAATATTGACTTGGCACTCAGCAATATGATTATATCTTTCTTTGGTTATCCATTATCCATTGGTTGCTTGTTACAATTTAAAATGACTTAAACGTTCTTCCTTACAATTCTCCAGTGATTTTCAGCAGGTTATAAGCATTGTTAAGTGTCTTTTCTTTGTGGATGGGGCTTCACTTGTTATTCCCCAATTGTCTTTAACACATTCTCTGAATCTCTGAAGAACAGTTTTTGTCTTTTGCTGTTTTCCCACTTTGTAACTTTGCTTAAAAAATTTAAATGCTTTTTTAAGGCAACAAGAGAAACAAATGCTGATTATTTCTGGATTGTTTTTGTCGAAGCGCTGAGATAACAATGGCCTTTGTTGCGTGAGCTCAATGCAAAGTAACAAAGAGCTGTAAATTGTACTGTAGCAACTGTGTAAAAAAAAAGAAAAGAAACTAAATCTGCCTGGATGTTCATAAATGTGCAGAAAAAGTTCTGCATTTGTAAAAACAAAACAAACACACAAAAAAGATGGCATTTGAGGCACAAAATAGAAGTTCTTTTGCAGACATCCTGTCTGGTGTTCAAAGATGCAGCACAACACTCTAAAAGTAAAACAAAATAAAGAGTCTAAAAAAGGTTGTCTGTCTATACTTCTATCTGATTGGGTGGTGATTAACTGTTCAATAGAAGCAGATTAATGCTTCTTTATCTGCACCACTGCAGGCTCTTAAAGGGGAGAAATAAACTTGTAAAGATGGATGATGTGGATGCGACTCTTTCAAAATAAAAATGATAGATAGATAAATATGATAAACCGATACTGGAACCACCAGTTTGGCCTCTGCACAGCTGTTATTTGCATTCGCTTGGCTTGTTTTCTTCCAGCCAGCTTGCATGGCCACAGTTACCATTTAAACAGCACTTTGATTCTGGGATAGCCACTGCTTCAGCCAACTGTGTGCAGTTTTGTCCCTGACAACAGCTTCTCTGGGGCTGAAGGTTGAAGATTATTGTGGGGAAAAATTAGAAGTGGTTGTCAAAATACTGAAAAATCAACTGGGCTCGGGTACATCCCACCATCATTCTGTGGGGGTCCAACGGAGATGGAGAGAATGATGGTGAGCATCCTGGCTCCTCATGCAGCGGCTCCTCTCCAAATTCAAGCACTGTTGAACTATTAAGTCCTTTTGGAGGACAGCAATTGGGTGGAGGAGAAAATAATTATTTCAAAAAGCACCTTGTGCTTGAGTCTAAGACTAACTAATATCAGTTTATCTCATTCACTTTGCAGCTCCAGACTTAGACTTAATCATGTTGTCTGATGATATTACAAACTTAATCAGTCATTTTGTCACAGTGGCATTCGCACCCAGTATCATTTAATAAACCACTGTTGTTGCATCATCACCCGAGTTTATATTGTATCCCCCCCCATGCACCTGCACGGCGCAGAAGTACAGGAATACATTCTGCTCTCTGATTGGACAGTTTGATTAATTACCATCCAATCAGATGTAAAAGGAGAGGTGTAAACGGAGAGACGAAATTCGCAACAATAACTTATTTCAGTCTCGAACAGTGACTCGAACAAAAAGCATGCATTTTTTATTTGTTTTTATTCAGCCATAAAGCTGTGCATGCCCCCTGGTCATATCTTTAAGCACTAAGACGAGGCTCTGTCTTTACGTAGAAATCACTGCTCCAAGACTCGACTGAAAATGAAACGTGTAATCCCAACCGGACTAACAGTTAATTATTAATTATTATTTAATTAATTAATAATACAGTTGTTAATGAAGAAAGTGGACAAAACCAGGAAAACATTTAAATGTACTGTAGATTATAAATTAAAAACCAAACTTCACTTGATAACATAAATATTTTCACAAGGATTTTATGTTCTTAATACTTTTTAGGATCTCATAGAATAAATTTTGCCCCTCAAAAACATTATCTCTCCCTGTTGCATCATCCATTACAATGAAAAGTACTGGCTCGGTTGAATTGAAGCCATTTCTGTCCATGCACAAACCTGAATTTTTTTGTAGAGATATTTTTCTGGATGACAGAACTAAAATACAATTGTCAAATACAAATTTTAACATTATATGCAAAGATTAATTTACAGCTGCCTAATCTTTGTGACTTTATATTCAGCCTATATTTTACAGATTCTAATTTTATTACTATTCCAGTCATATTATATATATAGTTGAATCTGTTTTTCTTCCATGTTTGTTCCCTAAATTATTTGTTTGGCTTGGTTATAACACGTTAGCTATCCATGTTGGCTTAGCATATTTTCTGCTGTGGTAATCCTCGTAATAGTTCTGCTTAATGTTAACATCCATATCTTTCCTGTCAGGTATGTTTGGATCCTTAACAGTTTATTAAGCGGATCCATGAAGATCAATGCGTCCCCTTTGTTCCTGCACTGCATCATTCTTCACGGGATTCCAAACATTGATGCTACCGGAGGTAAAACTCATATTGTTTACCATAATACACAGCTGCCAGGCCCAATGATAATGCAGTTTTCTCTTAAATAAAAGAAAGAATTCAGACACAACCACATCAGAGTTTAGGTTGAAGTCTTATCTGGACTTTATGTCCCCTTCTATTCCAACATACACTTACATGTTCAGACACATGGAGGTTGTGTACATAAAAAGAACTGAGAGAAAATATTTTTCCTGGGAATTCACACATTTGTGTTGTTAGGTGGAAATTGCTGTTTTCACTAATTCAGTTTAAATCAGCAAAGTTGTCATAGCATCCCAGACCTTTAATCCCTTTCACAACAACTTATGAGACTGTGAGCAGAGTAACATAAGAAGCAACATAACAGCCTGTTTGAGGTCATGCTTTCAAGGCACCTATAAAAAAACATTCATTTTGAACTTCTCTTTCTCAGCATGTCGCCCATACATCAAGGTCTACCAAGGAATGCAAGCAGTTTACTCATCTGGAGTCTAGTAAGTAGGTTACACATGTGGTTACACAATATTGTTCGCTTAAAAGAATGACGGACCACTTTAAAGCAACTTTCTCCTTAAGTTGGCTTAATGTTAATTTTACTTCAGAGTATCTGTTTTTGCCTCCAAACTCTGGCTTGTATTGACTGTCTTCTGTCTTGTTTGTGTAAGTCACATTGGTCCAGGCCACAGAGACCGTGTTTGCATCAGCCTGGAGCCTGCCCAACTCCTGAAAGGGGACATCATGGTAAGAAAAAAACTATCTGCATTAGCAGAAATAGCAACATTAATGTGCTAATTCTAATGTGTTGCAGTGATCGCGGTATGTTTACACGTGTGTAAATAAAACGGTATGTTTCTGTTTCCCTTTGTAGATTAAATGCTATCATAAAAGCAAGATCATTTCAGAGCGTGAGGTTATTTTTCGCCTTCAGTTCCACACGGGAGCAGTGCAGGGTTACAACCTGATGTTTGAAAAAGAGGACATGGAGGCTGCCAACAAAGGTACGCTAGAAAAACTTTGAGAGCAGGCCTCAACTTGCAGCTGCAAGTCAACAGCAGTTCTTCCGCTCCACATAATGTCTGCAAGGCTCAGTCTGGGTCTTGTTTTCCTAAACACCTCACATGTACTCAGAAATGTGTCTGGTTTTGAATGGCTTTCATTTATGACAGTCCCATGTGTACTGTCATTTCAGATCCAAGGTTTCCAGACTATGGTAAAGTTGAGCTCGTGTTCTCCGAGGGACCAGAGAAGATTCCAGGTAAAGTCTAACCTCAGTAGCATATGAACAGGAAGAGGTAAACGGAAAAGCAGACACAGTGGTCTCTTCATTTTGCAGTTCCATACCTCCCCCTCTGCCCCCTGGTGAGAGGGGATGTGGAATGCTGCAGAGGGGAAATGTAGTGTGAAGTGTGTGCTGACAGAGGGGTAAAGAAGCACAGCATGTGCTACCCCAGACCCCCCATAGGGGTGAAACTTTGTGGGTCTTCATGATTTACAAACTGCTGTATTTGTGTTTTTACTTGTGTGTGTTTTTGTTGTTAGTAGAGTAATATTCCACATTCTGGAAACTAATAGCTCAGGAAGCGATTTGTTTTTTTAGTTTGATTCAGAAGATGTGACAGAATTTTTTCCTGATTTGAAATCATGCAATTTGATATTCATGTAATGCGTGATATGCATGTTGTCTCACACTAGGCAAAAAAAGCAATGATCCAGAGCAATAAACTTACCTGATTGATTGTCATCTTCCCAGACAGAATATCCCAAATATATGCAGAGATTAAGATCATTCAAGAAAAAATTCCTCCCTTTATTTCCCTTCTAACAATGTCCACCACAGTTCTGTTTTATACATAGCCTGCCACTCTCACAGCCCTGTTTATATGCTTCAAAGCAGCTGATGAGGATTTATTTATCATATATAATTTGTATAATATACAATGATAACTGTAAAAATAAATATGCCATCATCTCAAATACACTGTTATTATTATCATTATTATTATTGATAAAGTCCTAATTTGAGTTGAGGAGTTCAAGTATCTCTGGGTCTTGTTCATGGGTGAGGGAGGGCTGGAGATCGACAAACGGATCAGTGCAACGTTTGCAGAACACCTCCCTGGTAAGGTGTTCCAGGCATGTACCTGTGGGGTAAAACCCTGGGAGAGACCTTGGACATACTGTAGCACGACCACGTTCAGGGAAGAGCGGTTCAAAATGGATGGATGGATGGATGGACTTATTATATCTCTCTGGCCTGGGAACACCTTGGGATCTCCCCTGAATGAGCTGGGAAATGTGGCTCGGAAGAGGAAAGTCTAGGCTTCCCTCCTTATGCTACTGCTTCTGCTACCCTACCCCAGCAGGGAATGATGGATATGCAGATGCATTGTTATATCTTTTTTTTTTCAATCTGTCATAGCTAAATTGCTAAAATAATTCCCCTCCCCTCTGGCTGTAGCATCTGTGATCAAAAAACATCTCTCATTCCTAACTTGTTAAAGTTTTTTATAAGCTAAAGCAACATTTTTTTCTCTCTGGTCAGATTTGTTTTTTTAACAGAATCTGTATAATATCGTCAATGATGGATTTTTTTTATGTTTCAGGTGCAGACAGGTGGCAGAATGGACCAGATGTTATTGTTGACTACAACACAGCAGATCTTCTTACCCGCTGGGACTCGTACCAGAACATCTGTGATAGTGAAGGTACAGCTGCTATGCTGCATTGATTGCAACATGACTCACAAGACTTTGTTTTAACAACGGAAAAGCCCACATGATGAATCACATACTGAGCAAAAATAATTCTGTTTTGTCTTTAGAAGCAACACAGATTGTCTTCTTTTAAAATGTCATTTTAATATTCCCACATTTCTTGCTTTAGCTTTGTCCCATTTTCCTGTTACAAAAAAAAAAACACTAACTCCTATTTATTGGGAATTAGCTTCAGTGTGACAGCCCCTGTTGTCCATCTTATTGTGATTTAATTTCCACATTGCTATAAAAAACTTGGTTTATGCTGGAGTTTATGTACAGGTCTTTGGAAATGAGACATTATGGTGAGAGAGCAGACTGCAGGCTGAAATGAACCTTACTGTGAAGAATGCTGAGGATTGTTGTTTCTATGTAAAGTACAGAAAACATGTTTCTTTGTGCAGGAAATGCTGGGTTCAGAGGAGGAGCAGATAGTTCTCAGGACATTTCAGTTTAGTTGTCTCATGAAATGAATAGGCATGCTTTAGCCACACATACACATATCCAAACTGAGTCATATTCAGAGCCACCCTGTTGGGGCGTCCTGTGCTAGCTGTGGTTGTTGCTCTCCACTGAACCACAGAATTCACAACAACCTCCCAGAATAGAGCAACATGGTGGCGGCATTAAAAACACAGATCCACCCTTTTCCAGTTTTCATTGAGTGTTTTTATAAGCCAAGTTCAGCTTGATGAAAACAAGCTGCCTTTTTTTTTTTTTTTCATTTAAATGATCCCAACACATCCAGATAGTTTTACATGTACTGGGAATGTGATGAAAGCACCACCAGTCAAACTTTAAAACTCATCAAAGCAAGCTGTCACACACACACACTCACCAAAAAATGTTTTTTCCCTTTTATTTCAAAGCATTGTGTGGGATATTTACAGCCTTGTTTTCACGTGTAAACAAAACTTGTGAGAGGAAAGACTGGTAGCTTTGCTGGAATTCTGCATGTACTTACCAGCAGTTCTCTGGCAGGTCCAGTTTGTTTCAGAGAGGCCGTCACGCAGAGTCTGGTCAAGAGGGGGAAGTTTAGAAATCGTTTAACACTGTAGTGATAAGTTTGTGAAAAGAAAACCTCATTTACTTTAGTGACTGTTCTTCATTTGCCAAAGTGTGTGTTTATCCCCACATGTGAATTAAGTTAAATTTTAGAAAATTGCTTTCCCTGAAAGGTCGTTTACTTAAGTTTATTGTCGTAGCTGGTTGTCTTCTTTGTATAGCAGTGTGGTGGTATGGCTATATCAGAACTCACTTTATAGCCTCTCTGGAATCAGTTTAACCAGATTAAAATACAGAATCTTTACTTACCACTAGCCATATAAAAACGCATTACTGACGCCCAAACTTATAAAATGCAAATAAACATGTCAGTAAAACTCACATTGAATTTTTTTCAATGACTCGCACTATAAAATAGTTAAGATGGGAGTCAAAAACCCTTTGCATGTATATGTTTGGCTAAACCAAACCCCGGCATGTACCACAGTTGTGTGTAAAGCTTTTCAATTCACCATTTGACATATTGCCTGTTTTCCACCAGCTAAATAGTTTGCAAGTTGTTGTGGTTTGTGAAATAGTAAGTCAACTGGAAAAGCCCACTACGACCCATCATCACCATCTATTGTAGCAAACTTCTGTATTTCTTTTACAAGATGGATATTTCAATAAAAGTATTTACTCAAGTTTTAACTCTAGCTGGCCTTAACTGTACTACAAAGCATATTTACTGATGGCACACAATAATTAGGCAGTGGACCACTACCATAAAACTGTCAGCAGGACCAGGTATTGCTGTGAGTGATGGTATTTAAACATGAGCTATAAAAACCAGGAAAATCATTGAGGTTTTGGCTTTTTTTTTTCTTTTTTACATTTGGGAGGTGTGGAAAAGTTAAAAAATAAGGAAATGAGATGGAATTGAAAAGGCCACATGAAACCAGACCTCGTGTGATAGGAGAGTAGCCTCATGGAAATATGTGGTTTTTCTGCTCCCTGTATTGTAATTGGTTGACTTTTCATGGACTGGTGTACCATAACAGCCTAAATGACGAGTGTTAGATAAAAAATGGTTTGACTGATTCTTTTAAGTTCACAGTCTAAGAACATACTATCTCTGTCTCGTCAGTGTCATCCCGATAGGTAAAACTGTTTTCCTTAAACCCCATAATTGGGTTTAGAGCACATCTGTTTCTTCCTAGTTTGGTACATAAGGACAACAAGCATATAATTTCTTTTGACACACTGAGACTGGGAGAAAAACAAGTTGGCTACCACTTTTCATGAACATTGCCCAGGGCTCTCTGCAGAAGTTAAGGATCGCTTTAATTAAAAAGTGTCTTTTTACACAGAGAAAATGTCTTGAGCTGCAGGAATGTTGTTTTCATCTTCTGATCCTCTCTGGGTCATCATCTCCTTTACTTTCTATTCCTCTTTTTTCCCTCCTTTTCCCCAGTGGGGTAGTCCCCCTAATGCAGGGGCTAGAGGTCGGGTTACTAGTTTCCTCTGGCCAACCTCTCCTTTATAGCCCCGCCTTACTTGTTTACATTCCTCTGCCCTTATTTGGAGATCCCAATTCCTCCTCCTCTCTTCTTTTGTGTAGAGTGCAAACACTCTCACCTCAGCAGAAAAAGAAAGCTAAGGCCAACTTTTTCAAACTCTTGATTTTTTGCCCCTTACCATTTTCTGCTGGGTAAAAGCCATGTGTAGCGCCATGAGTCTGTGCCGTCTTTTGTCTTCCTCACCTTTGTTTTTACCTGAGACAGAGAGGATTTCATATGCTTAACTGACAGGGACGGTGAAGGTAAGAGATTTACCTGCATACGTATGTGTTTCTTG
Source organism: Pseudomugil gertrudae (assembly GCA_037177535.1). Lineage (NCBI taxonomy): Eukaryota > Metazoa > Chordata > Actinopteri > Atheriniformes > Pseudomugilidae > Pseudomugil > Pseudomugil gertrudae. The sequence goes on from JBAMHV010000008.1 coordinate 13,813,937, forward strand.
GGGGTGGGAAGGGAGAAAGGTACCATGGTGACATAGGTGTTAGGAAAATGGGAAGAACTAAGGTGAAGAGGATAGAAAACTAGTTAAGTGTCGAAAGCAGGATTTAATGTAAAACTCCTGACGGAGCTGATCTGCATTGCTTTGTATTGAGCTGCTTTGAACTAGATCCATGTTTGTGAGAGTGGACGGGACAAACCATACATAACAGGAGCTTTGGGACAGGGGGTGGAGAAGGAGGAGAGACAGTAAGGAGCTTTTATCATGCATATCTGGTATTTAGATCCTTGGGTCGTGGTTTTACCTAAAGGCAAGTACCTAAAGTGGTAGATGAAGGACAATCATAGGAGTCATGTTCCAGCTGTCTTTTGTTGAGCGAGAGTGACCGCGAAACAGCAGCTTAATTTATTACACATTTACTATTCTTCTCTATTCAGAAGTCTACAATCTGATTTCCTAAATTGTCACTGTGATTTAGGTCCACCACAGAATATAATGGACCTCTGGGATTTTTTCTGTTACTTCTGAGGATTAGGGAGGTTGTTTGGACATATGCTGGGGGTCAAGGGGCAAGTGAGAGTGAGTAGGTTGGCTTGATCACAACGGGGTGAGGAATGCAGGGGTCAGACGTGATGCATAGCCGTCTGACTTTTGTAGCAGCATGCAGAGCATTTAACGTCTCATCTAAAACCTCCACATGAAGAACACCTTTGATTGTTGCACAAGTAGCACTACTCATTACTAATTTGACAGTTCACCTGGCAGCTTAAAGGAGACAATAAACAGACGTCGTTTCATTTTTCATGTTTTTCTGATGCATTTTTTCTGACACCTCTAAATAAGTGATTTGTCTCTGTTTAGAAATATGATTGACATATTTTAATCCTCATTGTCTCTGTGTCCTGGTTATTTGTCTGTCTTGTCTGGAATGTTGTCTTGGGGAGCTGAGGCTTGATTATACGTGACCTTGTCAATCACAGAGGCAAAATGTTTGCGTGACTGTGCATGTTAATAGTCCTGTCTTGTCTGTGGGTTGTGCTTTCCAGTTGTTTGTCTGTTGTTTGTGTGTCTCTGCGTGTGCCCATACCAGCTGACTGTATGAAGCGCTGCATCTCTTCTATTTTGCAGCACTGCATTCTAAAGGCCTTACCCAGGACAAAGCGGCTAGCAAGAGGAGCCCTAACGGAGGAGAGGCCACGCTGGGACGAGGGGCCCGCACAACTTCCGCCACTTCGAGCCCTGACCATAGCGATCACGCGCTCTCTGTAAGCAGCGACTCAGGACTGTCTAGCACCTCTCTGTTGGCAGACAAACCGGCACCCGTCACCGCCACAATCAGGACAAACCAGGGACCCAGCCACCAGGAAAAGGTCCAGCTGAAGCGGCTCCTAAGTGGTTTTGGTCTTGAGGAATCCTCCCTGGAGGAGATGGGTGATCAAGGTCCAGGAATTGACATTCAACAGATAGTTCCAGCACAAGTGCACATTAATGGAAACGCCCGACCCCGAGAGAGGGAAACGGACATCCTTGATGATGAAGTCATTACAGGTCATGATCTGCACAGTGTGGACAGTCTGGGGACGCTTTCATCCTCATGCCACAAGAGCAGTCAGAACTCCCTGTTGTCAGATGGTTTTGGGAGTCCTGGAGTAGAGGAGCATCAAAGCCAAAACCAGCACCACCTGCATCATGCTGCACCTCCTATTACGGAAGAGTATGAGAGATCTTATGCGGAGTCCAGGAGGGCCTGTCTGAACTCGAGGAGCAACTCTGTGGCATCCTGTAATCCCAGTAGTGCTCCTCGACCCAAGCAGCATGTGTACAGACAAGGAAGCTATTCTACGCAGTCCTGGGTACGTCAGCAGCAAATGGTTGCTGCACAGCAGTTTGTCTACATGCCCGAGGATGGAAACGACATGGAAAGATACCCTGGGAGCAAGCTGGGGGGCAGTTCACCCAAAGTGGAGCTGTCAAGCGAACCACAGGGCCATATGAGAGACACATGTTCAGGTGATGCGGTGAGAAACACAGCACCTCACAAGGAACTGGCAATGACCACCAACAACAACAACAATAACAAACGAGATGAGGAATTTAAATGTCTGAGGATGGATATTGACCATTCCATTGATCAGCTCAATCAGCTGATCATGGATCTGGATCCTACATTCATGCCCGTGTCGAGCCATAGCAGCTCCATGACGAGGAATGATGGGACACGTGTCAATGGCTCGGTTGGCAAACATTCAAACGGCATCAATCTCAGATTCAACGATAGTAACAAAGCGACCCTGAAAAACACACAGCAGCCAGGTAAGCTAGTCGTACAGCGTGGGTGTGGTGTGGTTGTGGAAATGCATTTTAATTTACTTTTTATTTTGAACATAATTATCTGGATACGATTATGAAGTATAAAATGTTGAGCCATTTTCATTACTCTTAAAAAACCATGAATAGTTACTTCTCTCCAAACAGGCTAAATTTCTTTCCCCCTTCCTGACAAGCTCACCTTCCTTCCCTCTGCCCTCTGGCATGCTTTAGTAGCAAAAAAGCAGGGTTCCTGGCAGGATTTCAGATGTTTTCTGTGTGTTTCTGAGGAAGAATGGCGTCCAGACTTGTCTGCGTAGCTATCTCAGCATAGGATCTGTAAGGAACATGAAGAAAGAGAAGCAGCTGTCATCAAACTTTGTGAAGACTGCTGTGTCTGATTGTAGAAGTCAGCATTTAAATTTTCTCTTAAATCACAACAAAGAACTTCCTAGATTACAGTTTCAATCGACCAGACTCACTTTTCAATATTTATCTTGATGACATTAAAATGTTACCATTAGTTGTTGGAACACTATGAAGGTTTTTATATATTTGCATCTTATATCTATGATCTCTCATCCTATCTATTTATAATGGTGAATACCTCTTAATGCTACAAACATCACACTGGTGTTAAATTTAGCTGACTGTTTACAGGTTAATGAAATTACAGTCAGTCCTGTTAACTTTAGAATAGTGATTCTACATTCAGTGGCACTGCGATCTAGTGAGGAAGAGAAAATATAGAAGGCTGTCTGGTTGCATGTTACATAGCATGAGCATGTGGTTGCCAGAGGGAGCACACGATTGGGAGGCTTATGGAATTTCCAGAAGAGGAACAAGTGAGCCCGCAGGCTCAGTTTTTTTTTTTTTTTTTTGCCCTTTTGATTTTAAGGCTTACCTGTCTGTACATTTCAACACAGGAGCTCCGTTATGAGAAATAAAATACCCCATGGCTATCTTTGATCATTTGAAACGAGCTCTAGGAAGCAATTAATATTTTTTTTATTCTCACTTGTAAGAGAGTCAGTGCCAAAAGTTTTTTATTTTTATTTATTTATTAATTTTTTTGTTGTTTTTTCATTGGGTGGTGTTCTATGAAGTTAGAATAATTTGTACAAGACGCTGGTAAATAAGTTTAATCTTCTCTTTTAAGAGAATTTAAGCTTCAGTTAGACCTTCTTGTTCTTCAAGACTGATTTTAAATTCATTCAGCAACACTAATCCTACATTTTATTATTTATATATTTTAATATTTTAAATGAATGACTCAAAGATATTTTCACTATAGAATGGAGAGGATTAAATCCATTGTCACACAGTTTAAAGAGAATTAGTTTCATTCTTTTGTAGAGCAGCTGTTTATCCTGCAGGTAGAAGAGACTGCTGTTGAGTAAGCTTTTGTCCTTCTGCATCCCTTCTACAGTGCTTGTGAAGTAACCACATCATCTACATCATCGTTATAAGTACTGTGCTGGGAAGTCTTATAGATTTGCAGAATTTCTAAGAATGAATCTGTTAACAGATGTGTATGTTATATGATATGATATATCTAACATTAGTTCTTCTGACAGAGAACTTTCTCTTTCTTTTTGTGGACAACCACCACAGATGTTTTTTGTGTTTGTACATGTTTATTTCTGATTAGGGCAACTACTTCTTCACTGAAACGCAACCACTTGCAAAGTAGCTTGTACTGCCATCTTCTGGCGACGTTACACAGCCGAGTTTGTTTGCTGGATTTGATTTCATTTTCTTGAAAAATGGATCAAAAGATTTATTTAAAAAGCAGCAGGTTGCTCTTCGAAAAAAAAATGGAAATCTTCCATCATTTTTTAAATTTAAATAGTATAAAAGTATGGAGACAATAAGATATTAAGAAAACGGGACATGAAAAAAACAAGCAAACAAAATCTTTTTGCTTTAATTATTCTACTTTTTTAATGGGATTCCTGCATTTATAACTGTATGGATGATACTGAGTTATTCTGTTAATGTATTTTGCCAGGTTTTGAAGCTCTTACGAAAAGATCTGTTCAATTCTAAGATTTCTCATTAGTGTTTTGATTGACCAACAACAAATAATTCCCTACAAGATTTCTAGTTACCATATGAAACTACACAGTTTTGCATATATTTTCCAATATATTCAATTTTTTAGGTCTAAGTAAAAACAAAATAAAAAAAAAACGATGCATTAACATCAATATCCAATATTTTTTGTGTCTCAGACATACCTGTCTCTGTACTCAAGGTCATATTATGTTGCAGACCTAAGAGCACTCAAGGGAAGGATTGAAAGATTAGTATCATGTATATGCTTGTTGCTTGCTTCACACATCTCTTAAAGAGTATCACTGAACAGCATGGACACAGGAAACACCGTAAAGCGTGCACACAACTGTTTGCACCAGACAAAGTGAGTAATGATCCCTGGCATTAGCACCTCTGCATCATTAGCATTCTTCAGGCCTGAGAAGGCAGCTTAGTAGGAGAGCTCAAATTAACACCCTGGTGATGAGTGGCAGCACTCCTCAGAGGAATGACAACTTAAAGCCTCCCTCCCTCCAACACACACCCACACACTCCAAGCCCGCTCCATTAGCCCATTAGACTCCTGGCATTCTTCAGCTCTCGCTAAAACATTAGGTGAAAAACAACTATTGATGTCTTTTATTTTTGGTAATTGGAGCATTTTGTATTTGAAAATGAGTGTAAGAATTTAGTGGAATTTAACTGCTTTGAAATTAATGTAATTCTTTTGTGGTGAAAAAAGCTTAATACTACTCTGATGTACTTATGTCCTTGATATCTTGATATGTGCAATACCTGTAAATGTCTTAAACTTTGCTGCTGTCTACTTGTGTGTATGCAGCTATCCAGCCCAGTGATGTGCGAGTGGGTGTTACTCGGAATCTAAGTTGCCAAGGGAGGGATTTCATGGATCACCCAGGTTTCTGTAACTCAGGGTGGGGCCAGACAGAGGAGTGCAGGGGTCAACAGACTTACTGTGTCCCACAGACACAGGTAGATTCAGCATTTTTGCGCACTTCTTCCAACTTTGTGTTTCCTTCTGCTTTTTATATACATCTGTGTGTGTGTTTGTTGCAGCATTCCTTAGTGTACAGAAGTGACAGTGTTGGTTATAGAGTCCAAAGCCCCAATTTGGACAGTGGAGTTGAGGCTGGTAGTGACATGACTCCACCCACTCCCGCCTTTCCCATCTCCCCACCTACACCTTATGGTAAGCATAGTTTGTTTTAATGATATACTAAAAATGTTTCATTTGATTCTGTTTGGCATTTCGCTCCCACTCTCACATGCTTTGTGTTTACAGTGAAAAACATGTCGGAACTGACTGATCTCAGGCAAATTCCATCTCCCAGCATGTCTTTTGGAGGCAGCAAAACAATTCACGGTGGGTTCAGAATTCATCAAAATGCAATGTATGTTTGCTTTATAGGAAAGCAAATCTTTACAGTAAACTGAAGTTAAGAATATATCAGTAAATGGAGAGAAAGTGGTCTTTCTTTGTGAGCATAGCAGGAATTTTAACATAAATATTCTGGATTTGAGATACCTTAACACAGGGGGTAATAGAAGTGAACAAAAAAGAGCAAGTGTTTTCAAGCGTTTCTAGTTTTTCTCCTAGCTTAAACACAGTAAGTGAAAAGAGAAAAACTCAGAGGTAACTGTAGGAGTGTTTTCTCAAGTCTGTTCTTTGTCTGCAAGTTTGGGCGCTCTCAGTCATTACCACAAGGCTATTTTAGTTCACCTTTGACTAGCTTAATAATGGTGGCATTGTTATTGACAGTAGCTGAAACAAAGTAGTCAGATGTGTGTAAAAGCAGCGGGATTCCTAACAAATTCTACTAAAAGGATTTTTTTTATCCCGCTACATTTATCCAAGGTCAAAGACGCCTTGTGTAATTGCAGTGTTTCCTGGCACCAGAACTTATTGACTAGATGAATTCTAAAATGTTGCCAAAAGGAGTTATGGTTTCATTAATCTTCCTCACTGATCTGCATATATAATATATCAATCAGTGTCAATAGAAAGCAAACCCACTTTTCTTGTCATTTCTCTTTTGACCCGTTGTCTCCATGGAGATCTACAGTATGTTTTAAAGCTTGTAGAGCCTGGGAACAGATCTGTGCCCCACTGTGCCTCTTTCTACCTCCGACTCCCAAGCAAGAATCCCTGCATTCATTTCAGCTGCATCTCCATGGTTACTGCGGGTCAGGAAGCATGACACAAAAAAACTTTTCTTCCCTCTTGAAAGTGTCTCTGCATGTACAGAAGGGAAACTGAGACGCAGCAAAACCAGCAACGTTTAAAGCTTTGCACCCTGGTTTAGTGTTAGCTTTTTAGTTGACGTGTTTGCTCCAGACTCTGGCAGCTTAAAAAGGAAGCTTTTAGATAATTATGGCTGTTAGGTTTTAATTTCTAGCTGTGGTTGGGTTGGATTTGTTGACTCTATGGGTTGTGGCAGGGGCAGTCAGTGATTGGCTTATATTTAGAGTGTATAACTATGTACAAGGCCGTGTACAGTTTTCAATGCACTAAAACTCTAATATTGATTGCGTGAATAGAATTGCATAGCATTTTTCCTATTCTTTATATTCTGTTTTTTCCAATACACAACCCTGCCAGTTCAAGAAACCTTTCTTTTAATTATTCTTTCATTGTCCTGCCTCTTTTCGTAACCCTCCCATATCATGTGTTGATATTAAGTTTAATTTAGAACATAAAAATATAAACATGTTAACATTGTTGTCAATTTACTTGAAGGTTTCCATAATTTTTTTCCATATTTGAGGTTTTTTAATGTACTTTTTGACACCCACACAGAACCCTGTGGATATTCTGAAATCAGTCGTGTTGGAGTGGAGACGTTGCCAGATTCTGCCATTAACTGCCCAAGGATGCTAAATTCATACTCATCCTCTATTGTTGGGACCCACCAGCAGACAGATGGGTAAAGATCTTATATTTTTTGCTAAAGGGAGTGAGCAGCCAATTATTTGTCCTAGCAGCAATTTGATATTATCAGCAAAGCCTCATCAACAACATAAATGCTCGTTTTTCTCTGTCTGAACTGAAGCTCATCTATGAACCAGTCCTGGCCAGAGCATCCGGTCCTAAGCCGCCATTCCTCCCTAGGAAACTACTCGTCTACCTTGCAACCACCACAGCAGTCAATGTCACTGGACTATGGTCACCACTCTCCTCCCCTGCACCACTCTGCCCCAAATTCCCACAGCTCTCCTCGAAACAGCCAGCAGAGTCGCATGGATCACTACGTCCTCAACCGTAGTCTGGCTCAAAGGTTTGATGAACAAGATGACTCAACCCAGAGCTATGGTACAGACTGTCCAAACATGAGCATTGATAGGGGTCTCTTAACCTCTGTGGATGGGCAGAATCAGCCTCAGGCTCTCCAAATGCAGCCCCCACTGCCGGAAAAAAAGAGGGCATCAGATGGAGAGCATTCATTAGGAACAGCTTCTCCAGCTCTCAGTGGATTCTCAAGTCCTCACAGTGGGAGCTCTCTTAGTATCCCTTTTCCTAATGTTCTGCCTGACTTGTCAGCTCAGACACCACACACAGCCTCACCTTTGCCAGGTAAGCTAACATTGCTTTGTTGATGCCTTATTATTTGATCAAACACAAATGAAAAACTTTATGATTACTGTGTTTTACAGATGTGCTGGCCAGTAGGCAGGTGACTGTAAAATTTGTACAGGACACTTCAAAGTTCTGGTATAAGCCAGATATTTCAAGGGATAAAGGTAGGTGCTTTATGTTTAGCTTTATCTCAAAATGAGAAAAAATAAGCTTTTCAGTTTAGCAGTAAATATATTTCTCTTCAATTAGCTATTTCAGCCTTGAAAGACAAGGATCCTGGCTGCTTTATTGTTCGAGACAGCCACTCCTTTAAAGGTGCCTATGGTCTGGCTATGAAGGTGTCTACACCCCCTCCATCAGTTCTTCAGCAGAGCAAAAAAGGTGGGTTGCACCCACTTGCATAAAACTGTTGGCTATTCTCTTCACTGTGATCCAGCTTTATGTCTTTATGTCTCTAAAGTTCACAAACAATTCGTAATAAGAGTCCTGATCACAATGAACTAGAAAGATGCATGTCATCGACAGGTGGAAGGTGGTTTAAGACACTTCTAGAAATGTTTTACTTAGAAAGAGCTGCAGCCCTTTTAACTGAACTGTTTAATGAAAAACAACAGCTGTGGAAATCTGTCATGCATATTATTTGTACAATCCCAAGCTTCCCTGGAATTTTTTGGCATTTTGTGATTGTGTAAATTGTCTGATGTCTCGTTGTTTGTTTATCTATTTATTTAGTTTCACTGATGCTAACCAATTTCTGTAGATTTTGTCATAAATGTGTCAATTATACTCTCGCTCATGGATGCATCCAGACAAATACTGGTGAAATACCATACATCCTCACCTGTTGTTGTTTTCTTAAATATATTTATTAGAACATGCATATATATTTTTTGCATTTGTCTTAAAATAACATTTCAAGTAAAAAAAAAAAAAGTATAAATAAATATATCTGGTTGCTGACATGTTTGAAGTTGGAAAAAGGGTTAATTTCATTCTGTCCAACTTTTACTTAAACCCCCAAAGCCATCTCTAGTTACAGCCCACTGTATTCACTGTCATGGTGGAACCTGAGTCTCTCTCCCCCTGTTTGTGTGTGAACTCTTGTCAGCCTGAGTTTCTCTCCTGGGCAATTTTATAATGAAACTAAACAGACCTCTTTATGCATAGTCCTCGATGTACTGCTAATGTTTCACCCCCCAAACAAAGGATGCACTGAGCCCGTTGGCCTCTTTTGATCCCAGGGCATTTGCCAGGAAAGCTTCCTGCCCCACATAACTTTGTTGGAAATAAGTTATTTCCCAAGACTGGAGTAAAAATGAGTTATTTATTTATTTAGTTGTTTACTTTCAAGTTTCGTGTTTGTATTGCATAGTTTTTGGAATAGAAGGAGGGTGTTTTTATTTGGAATGTAAGCAAGGTTTTCCAGAGAAATCTGGCCAAACATTCTCTGGCCAAGTTTCAACATGAAAACAAAGACCGATAGAACAATGATAGGGATTCACACATAGGCTTTTTCTTTTTCAGAAATGGGCTGAAGGATATTAAAGCCCACAAAATGTCTGTTGATTATTTATAAGGTATATTAAGCCAAATACAAAAACTCTCATACACAAGGAAACAAAGGATTCCCTTATTCACTCTGCAACCACAGTGCCTTCTTTAGCAAAAACAGTCTTTACAACCATTTTTTCTTTTAACTAAACTAAACATATATGATATTTATTATGAATAAAGAACACCCCAGTCTCAGTATACAGGCTTTTTTGAGCTGGGAACAATTTTATGCACAACACACACAGGTGGCAAAGCTGCAGCCAGTCTGCAGTGGTTATTTTATTTGCATGGTCATAGTTGACCAAAATCTCTTAATGCAAATCATAAAGCTTAGATTTTATTTTTATAGTATAAAGTAATAGTCATGGTAATTAAAAAGAAAATAATATTTAGCATACACAGCATGTTTAATCTACTTTTACTTGCTATTACAGGCTAAAACCTAATATTATTTAGGCTTATTATTTTGACTTTAAAGGAGAAGGTATCACTTATCACTCCTAATCTCCAGATAAAGGTGTTGTTACAATTTGATATGATTTTCTAAAACTTTAGCCTTAGAAGTCATTTGGTATAACATGTATTATATAACAGGGCGTGAAATGGATTTCTAGAAGAATTATTTTGGTTAAGTCCATGTCTCATATTTTCTTACAGGAGGAGATCTATCCAATGAATTGGTACGCCACTTCCTGATCGAGTGCACACAGAAAGGAGTCCGGCTGAAGGGTTGTCCCAACGAGCCTTATTTTGGTGAGTGCTAGAAAAAAAAAACTGTTTCATAATCTGCCTTTTTGGCTTCACTTACAGCACATTTTTCATAGGCAACACTGTCCTCTAATGGTGTGTGGTGCATTGTACCGGTGGTGTTTTTTCTTCCCCATGGGAATGAAAAAAATCAGAAAAACCAGAGTACATTATATATACATTCTTTAATATGTAGTACTTTCTTGTCCTTTTTTTTCCTTCTCGGTTTGAGCTTTACTAATAAACTTTTTTTTTCATTTTCTTGATTTAATTTTTTCCCCTTTATTACAGTCTTGATGCAAGATAAAGTGGTGTTCACCGATGCAGCTAACTATAATTTTGTTTTCATACTACATTGTTTTGCAGGAAGCTTAACAGCATTGGTCTGTCAACACTCAATCACTCCTTTGGCTCTACCTTGTAAACTTATTATACCTGACAGCGGTAAACAGTCTCACACACTCACACTAAATTACTTGTTTGTTCCAGTGATTATGGTAGGAGTTGTAAGGAGGTTTAGCTTAACATATAACGGACAATTTGGACACAAATGTCTATCTGTGTGGCCTCTTAATAAATGCTGATGTCTGTTTTCATTTTTTTCTGGTTTTTAGATCCTCTTGAAGATGTTGTAGAGAACACCTCTAACTCGGTCAAAAACTGTGTTGCTGACTTGCTAAAACAGGGCGCAGGTAATCGGACTTCTTAGATCACTCATTGTAAATAGAAACCAAATACTGTGCAAAAACACCTGGTGTAGATCACTGACTGTTTTAGAAGTGAGTCATTTTAAGTTTTCTATTATTACACACTGTCACTGAAAATGCAAGCGCTCTTCTTTTGTTTGGATTTTGTAAACCCAAGTGTAAATTGACCTTGTTTATTTGCTCCAGCCTGTAATGTGTGGTACCTGGGCTCTGTGGAGATGGAGTCGCTAACAGGCGTTCAGGCAGTCCAGAAAGCCACCCTAATGACCCTGAGCGCCGACCCTCCACCAACCTCCACTGTGGTTCATTTCAAAGTTTCTTCTCAGGGAATCACCCTCACGGACAACCAGAGGAAGTAAGCACAACGCACACAATATTGAACTGTTCATAATAGGACACTGCCCATTTCCTCAGTTTTTTCTCTTCTCTCTAGGCTCTTCTTCAGGAGGCATTACAATGTCAACACAGTAATATTTTGTGCTCTGGACCCTCAAGATAGAAGGTGAGTATTGCTGATAAAAGAAAAAAAAAGTTCTCATATGTATTTCATGGGTTTTCAGAGTTCTGGTCATAGGTTGCTGTAAGAGAACCTGCTATTATCCCAGTCATTTGAGGTGGAAAAATGAAATATCTCAATGTAAATATACATAGATGCAGTGTGATTTACATTCATTTAAGTTTATAACACTATTATTACTGCTTATAGGTGGAACATAGATGGCTGCTCATCAGCAAAGTAAGTCAGTGATTATAATTTTCTCTGTTGTGTGCAAATAGAACTCAGTAAAAGCAGATATTTCTGAAAGCACTCAGTCAATACAATATAGATGGCAATGCTGTTGTTAACTATTTTAGTCCACCTTTGCAGAATCTTTGGCTTTGTCGCGAGGAAGAGTGGTACTTCCATGGACAACATATGTCACCTGTTTGCAGAGCATGACCCTGAGCAACCTGCAAGCGCTATCGTCAACTTTGTGTCCAAGGTGATGATTGGCTCACAAAGGAGTAAGTAGGATGGAGCTGATCACCTGGACAGACATTTACTGAGTAGATGCAGCAAGGAAAAGACTGAACAAAGGACTACAGTAAATATGAGGAGGGAAGCTGGTGATGACATGGACTTAAATCCTGGATATTAACTGGATGTCCCAGGAGAGCCCCTGATTACCATTATCAGACAATCAGTGTCATCTTGTAAAAAAAAAAACAAAACATATTTTCTGCATTTAACTGTAAATTAGCCAAGAAAGAAGAAACTAAAAATTCCAATGTTACTCTACTGGTTTACAGCTATAATGTGTTATTCATTCAGACAAAACCCCTACAACACAGTTTACAGTGGCTGCTTCTCTTGTTTTTTTCAATGTATTGGAAAATGGACAAAACTTGTGCCTGTATTTAAAAAAAAAAAACAGTATTTAACCAAACTGACTTTTTTAAAAAACTGTTAACTGCTCAGTTGTTGCTGACAGAAAAAAAAAATCTCTTCTTTCTTCATTTCAGTTTGGCATTAAAAACAACAGCTATCAAACAAATCTGTATTATTTGGACTTTGGGTCAGGCTATTTTTTTTTTTAACTATACAGTCTATTTAATTTTAAGCTATGGTCCTTCCTAAGTGTGTATTATGTTAGTGGCTTCTTTGAACCTGATAGATTACTGTTGTTTATGCATTTGAGCATGACCACTTTAAAAGCTCTCGTTCTTTCATTCATTTTGACGGGACTCATGGCCAATTAAAGCTAACTTATGATTTAAAGAATTAAAGTATGATATATTTTTTAAAAACAAAGGCCACAAATGGCTATTGTATCAAAAGAACCAGAAAAAAAGAAAATCTAAGGGTAAAGATAAATATTGGTGTTTGAATTGCACAATTGTATTTAGTATATATCTTCCTCGGTTTGTCATCTGTCGATGATGTATACAATACATTTGGTCTGGAAAAAGAATAGAACTGTTCCTGATATAAACTAATTGTTGATTGTATATGAGATGATGATGACATAATTTTTTTCTTTCTATTTTTTGTGTGTTGGATAACTATTTTATCTAGAGAGAACTCCAGTCACAACAAAGCTGTTCTTGCATTGATTGTGTGAACACATTTCTATTATCTGTACCTCATACTTCTCTTAGACAATACTGTGCCGTTTTGTATAACATGTTATACATGAACAGCTCATTTCTTTGTTGACCTTGCATTGTCAATGTGTTTTGTAAATAAACAGTAAAACAATATTTACGGTAATCTGAATAAGTTAGGTTACCAGACATTCAGTAGATTCCAAAAAGGTAATGATCAAGATCTTTGGTAATGATTTAAAACTTGTTTCTTTGCTGATGTATAAACAAAATGCAATGTGTTGGCTGTTTGAAACGTCTGAGTTGTTTATGGGTGGACATGTGAGGGCTGTTCATATGCTTTTTATATTCAGGATTACTTTACTTTATACTTTAACCGAGCTCATCTGCTTAATGGCAACTTTATATTATTACATAAAATGCATGAACAGATCAATAAATAGGCATATCGACCAAAGATAAAGGGTCAAGAAGCCCAAATGTTAACTAAACCTAATAGAAAAAAGTAGCATAAATACAAAACTGTATTGGTTACAGAAAGACACAAGATTTTTTTTAAAAAAAGTGTCAAAACCAACATATTTAGCTAAACTTTTTACTTTTTGTAATTAAACAAAATTTTAAAAAGTCAAATGACCATCCTTGAAATATTGCAGTTTATAAATGTATGCTAAATTAGCACAAACCGCTGGACTAGTTTGAGTTCTTGTACATTGTTTTATTCATGTAGTTGAATGATGAGGCTGTGTACAGAATGAACCCAGGACTAACAATGAGCTGACGACAACGACTAACAAAACACATTAAAGCCAATTTATTGTATTGCAAAAAAAATGCATGAACTGTGTTGGTTAGACAGTGTCACAATGTATGAGGTTGCTCAAGCAAGCTGCTGATCTGCTTTGGTCTACATGTTTGTGAAACGACATCAGCAGGAGGGTTAATCACAGGCATGTTTGGTTGCTTCAGACTTTATCCAACTACAACAGGTCTCTGTGAGAACAATGGGTCTGTGAAAACAAGGGAAAGTAATAAGTTCATAGATGTGAAAACAATCATCATACATTTATTTACTGCAGCAGTGCAGCCAAGTGTTCCATTTCTAGCCAGCAGAGGATGCTAGCATCAAACACAAAACATAGAAACAAATGTAAACACTTGAAGAGATTGTCCCAAATGAACTTTTTTCCTGTTTCTTGCAGGTGTGGTCATTACTGCAAAACTAGTGTAAATGAGGTTGACTTGCCACATATGCACATGCAATATCCAGCTTTTAACTCTTTTCAAACCATATATTGGAGCTGATGGTATAAAATGAAGAGCCAAGCCTTTAAAGGGGGAGAAAGTCACGACAGGTGGATCTTCTTTCTTCCCCCATCACTCCTGTGTCTTTGCAGGTGAATGGGAAGAATCACCACGGAGGATACAGGAAGCAAAAACACTGGGGTGATGTGATGACTGCAGAGTGCCCAAAGCCTCCTTTGTTTGCTCCATCAACCTTAAACCAAAATAAGCTGGGGATTCCAGAAAGGGAAATTATGCTACTAAAAGGGATTTCTCTGTAGAGATAACATTTCTCACAGGTACTAACAAAGTTTGAGCATGCAAAAGAAAAGTAGGCTGAAATAATTCCCCATCAGAATTCATTAATGTTTATAAAAAATCACATGTAGCAAGTTGCATAACAAAAGAATATAACTATCTTATTCATTATCAAAATGAACACACGAATCAGCCCTGTGAAATGCCTCCATCGGTAAAATGCTAATAAATTAACATTCAATAAATTGAAATGAATAAATAATGCTATAGAGTCAGTACACATCTAGGTTGCTTCTTAAGCACTATTATGGCTTGGAGTTACTGTCACTGTCTCAACATAACAATCAGTTAACAGATATTGTGGATGCAATACCACTTATATAAAAAAGTCAGATTGCAAACATGGCACTGTGATGTCTGTAGTAATTACACATGCTATACTGAAGTTAGTTACCTTCCCATTTTTTGCCTGATTGTGACTCAGTCAGTCAGAGGTGATCTCTAACTCGTAACTCAAGTCTTGAACTTGTGGAAGAATCAGCAAAAAGCAGATTAATTAGTGACTGGTGTCAGGATTGAGTATAAAAAGAATATCCACCAAAAATTTAAGGGGCATTCACATCGGGGCAGTCTGGGGGAATCTTTCTGATAGGCTATATGCCCGCATCACTTCCGCGTTCTTCCTCGGGAGGCGTTTTACTTCCGGTTGGTCACTCGGTAGTGTTGTCAACAACAAAAATGGCTGCGTCTTTGAAGTTCACTAGGTGTTTGTTGGAGCTTCCAAGAGTAACTGTCAACAATGTCAGACGCCTTGTTTGCCTGCGTAGCTCTACACAATTGAGCAAGATGGAGAAAGGATTTAAATTATAGGTTTCTTCACATTTATGTAACTATGAAGGTGAGTTGTGCTAATTCTAACTAGCATTGGTAGTTTACCAAGAGGCAAGCCACTGTAAACAGCTGATTGATGCTGCCAGTGATTTATAGGGGGATATCTGTGCTAAATAGTTTGTGTTCCTTCACTCTGCAGATGACGCGTTCAACATGCACTTGCAGTCTGGCAATGAACTGTGTCCTCCTGACATCTGCTCCAGACACCTGAGATTTCTTCCTAAGAAAGGCAGGTACGTTGACTTTGCAGGGAACAACATCTTCCACCAGGAAACCCTTGTCCACCATGTTGGCCATGGAGGGCTTAAGAAGTGACACCAGACCACACTGCTTGAGGAGTTCTGTTACTGATGCTTCCTTCATACAAAGGTGACACAAACATCACCGGGCCATGAGGGGCAATTCCGATGAGTGCCTTGAATGTGCTGTGTGACTTGTAGGAGGATAACACCGCGCTCTGCAGTAGGAGAGAGTCAGGTGTTTGGCATCGTAGTTCAGTGCAGTCGAGGATGACATGGATGTCCGAATAATGGTGGAAAACTTCGAGCAAGTTTTTTCTGACAGTCTCCTCATCCAACCAAATGCCCACAGCTCTGAGCACATTGTAAAGAAAATTCACCCAAGTGTTTATGATCCGGCTAACAAATCTATGTCCCAGATCCTTTTGCATCAGACCCAGTGACAAGTAAGTCAGGAACAGTAAAAATTAATCAATGGGCAGTAGAGACAGCAAATAGAAGAGAAATAAATTAACAATGAATTGTTTTTAATGAGACTACTGTTTATAAAACCCTATAACAGTTATTTGTTCTTAATTATCTGGACTGTATGCACATTTTTTAAAGCTTTTGTACTAAACTGTCTTTCAGCTACTGTGACAATTGAATTTATTCTCTGTAAGATCAATAAAATATTATTGTACGTGTCACTTAATTATTCATGTGAGATATTTTGATTTTAGTGCTCAACACAACAATGTTCAAAGATTAAAACCACTAATGTTTTAAAAACAAGCAAAGCATGGTGGTAATAAAATAGTTTACCTTTGCATTGACAGCTGGACGAGCCTCCTCAGATTGGGATGCAGCTCTTGCTTTTGTCACACAAACAATGTTGGGCACCTCTGGTTCAATCAGACTCCAAAAAGACATTAAGCGAACATAGCTCGCAAACCAGTATGGAAAAGGTTGAAATCGAATGGAGTGTAACCTTTGAGCACAGTGGTAAAAATGACTTTACAATTATTTGTTTACAGCTTAGGCCAGCGGGTGTCACTGTTAAACCTGGCATTTAATACTTTGCTTTATGCACAAACTACATATTTGTTTGTTAACATTATTCATTCACACTGAGAGTTAAGGACACTAAGAAGGATTAAGAGACATTAAATAAGTTTGTAGAGACTTCTAAAGACGATTACAAACTGTAGGCAAAATTGTAAACAAGTGTGCTACATGCTATGGATCCACCCAGTGTCAACTTAAATTAACACTTAAATTAACTCAACAATACAAAAGCATACACTTGAATGTGTTCGATAGTATGCTTTAGTATTTGCTAAACTGGGATGCTTCTCACAGACATGTATTGATATGAATATTGTCCACCCGCTAGCATATTGTGATAACAAGTGTATGCTGTATCTTATAAGGTAAAACAACAATAATAACACTATATCTTTCAAGCTTACCTTGTGAAAAACCTTACATATTTGTCAGAGGATTCAAATTGCTCCAAAACCAAACTTGCAGCTGAGTGTCATCTCCTCAATTTTCTTTTCGAGCATTGATTTTTTAGCCTGGAGGACCTCATTTTCCCCCAGGGATAAGTCGAGTGCTGCACACTCTGAAGTGGAGCAGTAGTCATGATCCAGATTTATCTCAATGTCCATAGGTAGATCGATCTCATTAGGGGTTGCAGGACATGAGGGACCTGGTCGCTCTGTTCGGTCCCAAACAATTGGGTGTGGAACAGGCAGACAGTAGCTGTTCCACTGAAAGTGAACAGGGATGGCCCCTTTCTCTAAAAAGTCTCTGTCCTCTTGGGGTTGAGGGCTCTATTAGGTCTGCAGCTGGAAAATGTCTACTACACACTCTTGTGGCATCTGTTGCAGAAAATTAGTATCTTCTTATATTGATCAACCATTTCTTCCGTAATTCACCATTCTTTGGAAAAGTGTGAAAACTTAGGACAGAGTTAAACTTAGCTGATGCTGTGCATTTTGGGACACAGCAGTGGTGGCTAGCTGCACTTTCTTGCCTCCTCTGAAACTAACTTAAGAACTACTAACTATTAACTTTTGGTGCTAGAACACACTAGTGGAGAGACCACAACACTAACCGAAGGAAGTTGCCGGAAACGGTCATCCTCCTCAGATTTTATCGGAAATACGTTACACCACTGCCTACATAGAGCCTGTAGGGGTTTCAAAACCTTCCTTTGGTTGGGTTTGTGTTCAGACTGCACTTGACTTAAATGGATCAAACAGCCTGGGTAACGTCAAAACAACTGTTCACAAGGGGGCGATACTCCTGTAAAAAAGACAGGTTTGCAGGAAAAATGACAGATTAAACTAGAACTTTGCTGTTCTTGCAGAACAGCAGGGTGAATGCCTGTATGCTGAACTTGATGAACTGTAATGCTGAAGAGAGTTTAAATGATCATGAAAGTAAATATTTAAAGTTTAAAATGAAATCTTGTTTAATTATGAGTAAAAAGGTTGAAGGATAAACTGAAATGAGTGAAAAAGTGTTGCAGCAGAAGTGTTAGGTCAAAATTGGGTCAACTTGTAGTGAAAATATGTGTAAGTTTAACTAAAAGAGAAATAAAAAGTTAAAAATGGCTGAAATGTGCTTGTTAAACTTTAGAAAAAAACGTGATAAAGCAAAAACCTTTAGTAGATGTCAAAATGTGTAAAAGTGAACGGCTTCAAGACGGTCCGTGCAGACCACAGTGAACGGCTCGGTGTAGACCTGGGGGGAGGTGGAATTGCAGTGCTGGTTGGCCAGCGTTGGTGTCATCCTGGACGTGTCGCTGTTGGGGAGAGGATCTGCACGGGAGACATG
>JBAMHV010000008.1:13855974-13871187 GCA_037177535.1 Pseudomugil gertrudae
GACATATATATATATATATATATATATGTAAGATTCATTGAGTGGTCTTCAACTCTGAAGAGAGATGTTTTAAAATTTCCTTAATTTATTCACAATATAGTTGTAGATTCTTAGACAATAACAAAGTGAACCTTTTTTATTATTTACCACCCATAAATACCATTATTTCCTTCATGTAAGCAATCAGGCTGAAACATTTTAAACTTTGGAAAGAAATTATTATAGATTAAGACAACAAAACACATGTTTACATCAAGACAAACTGGTTCTTAACAGTCTCTGTTGTTAGAATAGGACTAATTTCCAGAAGAGGCCTTTCCTGAATGGTACCTGCTGTATCCCACATGTGGTACATAAAAGCCTGCAATGATGTTACTCCACCACCAGTTGATGAGTTGTTGCCTCTTCAATATTGATCATCAGGTCCACAAGCCACTGAGGAAAGGGCTCCTAAAAATGTTTGAATGAAATTTAGCCAAACAAACCCCCCCCTTTGCACCCCACTCTTATGTTTTGAAGTTAAAGAGATTGTGCATAAAAACTAGCACCAACCACTGCCAACACTCTCTTGTTGCTTTTCTTCCTCTTTTTCACTGCTGGTTCATTTTGGGTCTCTTCATGCGAATTAATTGTGGAATCCTTAAAAAATAAACAAAAAAGCAAAACAAGAAAACAAAACAAAACAAACAACAAAAAAAAAGCACACCACATCATGCTTTTTCCATCATAATTCTGTGCTGTCTGACAAAATCTGAAGAAGTGCAGTGATTCTTACCCTCATTCTCAGACAGCTGCTTTCTGACCTCCTGTCATCTCTCAATTCTACTAATTGAGTAGATTTTTTATGGTCAGATTGGATGTGACTGGATGTTGCTTCACATATATGGAGGAGTAATAGTGTCATTAATAAATAATTAAATATCATGAAATTATTACTTAAATGTTAATTAAATAAATCAGTAAATAATAATTTTATTATGTAATTAATGGTTCAATCATTACTTATATAAATATGTCAAATTGGAAGAATATGAAGCATTAAATAAGTACTTAAAGATGTTTTTAAATATATCCAATAAATTGAAAAAATACCTATTGTAAAAATATCTGCATTTAATTTATTATTTGATCAATTAGATTTAGCTACACATCTGTTGATTTTTTCTCTTTTTCCAGGATCTCTACCACAGCAATTATTTGGACGAGCTCAGCGTCAGTCGCCCTCTGACCTTAATGGGCTTGACTGACTAAATTAATTTGTGATGCACAGCAAAACATAAACACAAATATGTTTTACATACATTGGATATATTTTAATGAATTAGATACATGAAATAATCAAATGAAATATTCAAGTAATTAATTATATATTTAGCAATTAAATTATTTAATGACAAATTTGATTATTTAAGGCTACATAGGCTTCCAATTGTGAATAATTCAATGACATTGGTTAATAATATATTTAATGATTGAAATAATTACATAATTATTTACTGATTGAATTCTTAATGCAAATTTAAGTAATTGTTTTTTAACATATTTAATTATTTAATAATGTCAGTCTTACTCCTTTACACACCAAAAGAACAAGAGCGCCGTCTTGGTCTCAGAACCTTCAATGGAACATCTTCATAATCATCTATTGCCAGGGCTTCTTCTGTGCCTGCATCCTCTTGAAATGTAAAATCCTCTTTTGTTCCTATTGTGCTTCCCTCATTTTCATTTTCCTGTTCCAGTACCTCTTGGATGGACTCCAGGGGTGGTCTCTATTTTTATAATATGCATTTATGTTATATTGGAACAGGGCTTATTTTTATGTTATAGGAATAGGGTTATTGTAGGATGCAGTTCATAGTAAATATGAGTATTTTTGCCATTCTATATATGGCAGACTTACATATTGCTGCTGAAAATCCATTTAGCTGCATAGGTGTCCTGATGTAAGAACCTGGGATATTGAGAATGAGAGTTGGAAAGTTGTAATTGATCATTCCAATCAGGTGCGAACACTTAACGACACACCTTTTCCACAGCAGTGAGTCTGATGTGTTACTTCATGAAAAAAAAGAAAATTAAGAGAATACCATTACCTGAGCAACATTTCAAAATATTTATTTTCTGTTTTACACTTTGACAGTTTTAGAGGAAAAATAATAAAGAAATAAACAACAAAAAAATCAGAATCTATGGTGAAATCCAAAGTTTAAGAAGTTCATGTTGTGAAGTGAGGTTAAAGATCTTTATTCTGTTGCAAAATTATCTTATCTGGAGCTATCTTAAAAATTCAGTCCATTAAATCTATTCTTTCCTCCAGTACAGCAAAAGTCCTGGTTCATATTTATATGGATAAGCTGTTGAAGAACTGACAGGACTCATTCATCAAAGCTGTAGAAAAGTTCATTTCTACAATTCTACAGTTGAATTTTGTGGTGAAGATGCAGGGAAGCTTTTATTTTTCATGATCTATCCATGAGTCCCAAGTTTATTCTGATGATGTTTATAAATGGAACAGGGACATTTTCCATCTAGTTTTCAGCTACCATTAACACAATTTCTCTTAGTGATATATCATTCCAAAATGCAGCTGAAAGAAAAAAAAAGATGTTAAACATACAACAAACAACACAGATCTGTGTTTGCACTATTAATGTCATATATTCTTCAAGGAATAAAATTCAGTACAACTAAAAGCAGAAGCTGAAACTCAGTCACATATTACCAGATAACATGAAATGATTTAACCCTGTTCTGATTCACAAAGTGTCTTTATTTTCTTAAAGTCTATGCTGATATGAATACAAAAACTTATATAATGACCTAATTTGCCCATCTCAACACTTTTAGTCCTGGTGATGTAAGGGAGACTAACTTTTGTTAGCCCTAATTTACTTTGGTTTTCCTTCATTGCTGGATGTCCACTTTTGTTGGAAGTGAAGATATTTCATAACCAAAGTAAAAACAGCTCCACGTTTTTGCTTGTCTCTGTAAAGTAAGAACTCTGGCAAGAAACACGAACTTCACAGTGGGTTGAAAGTCATTAATGACTGACCAGAATTAGTTGTACTTCATTGCAAAGCAATAAAAGTTACAGTTCTGGACTATTTAGAAAGTTGCACAAGACAGGTGTTTGTTGATTTAACTGTTACTCTGTGTTACTCTGTGTGGACTCTAGACAAAGTCTACTTCAGTGCTAAGAAAACAATTTTGGCCTCAGCGAAGTATTTGGGACATAGTGACATTCATCAGGCCGTCGGTTGCAGAGTCATGCTGACTGACATAAGAATATGGTTATTTCATGTATTTTGCTGTGTAAAATGATAATTTTGAGAGCTATTAAAGAATGTGTGAAAGATTAAAAAGAAAGATTAAAAAGATTAATTGTGTTGATTGTGTGAAAGATTAAAAATATATGGAGAGGAATTAACAAGTATAAATGGGGCACTATATAAATACTATGCATGAAGGTAACATCTCTATTTTGTGACACTGAAAAGAGGTCATCAACTCATTCCTGGCAGTTACACATTTTATAATTCATTAAGCAAGAAAAAAACCTAATTTGTTGACATTAAAAGGCACATGTGATATTTTATACACCAATATTGTCTTTATTACAAAATATTTATTAACCCAATTTTTCACTGTACAAGATACAACATAGTTTACAGCTTTTGGCTATTTACAAAAAAGTATGATCTGCATATGAAAGTGAATAAATCTAAAAAGGCAGGTTGTAGTCACCGTAAGCTTGTAGAGTAAGGCAGAAACATGACATATTTACAGTGTTGCAGACCAAGTAAAATGTCTATGCACTTGTAAATATACAGGCTATTAAAATATCTTAAGTGCCTTGTATTTCTGACACAGCATCTCATAAATATACTTAAGCTTTTTTTAAATGTTATTTTTGTTTTCAGAAAAAAACTTAAACTGCAGCTTTAATATAATGAAAAGCAGAGTAATGTGTATATGCCTGAAAGACACCAGCAGCCAGACACTGCACCAAAATTTCTGCAGACTCCAAAAATATCTTACATTGAGCATTTTACATTTAGTAGTCATGCATTAGTGGAAGTATTGTGCTTATTGTCACGTCTGTGCTCTGTATATTTTGGGTGAATGACGCCCTTAACTCTGCAGTATGTGCACATGGCAAAAACAAATGCAAGGGTGTACTGGCCCACAATGACTAGCGGCATACTAGATTCCATAGAAACACACATTCAGCTTTACCTTTACCTGCTCTCATTGTCCTTTATTGCCTCCTCACCACCAAAGCAACCCCTCTGTATGTGTTGATTTTGAATCATGGTAATAATAATGGGATATCAGGAAATCTATAGTCTTGTGAAGGGTCAAAAAGACAGTCTTTAGGTCTAATGATGATGATTACAGTATGTTGCAACATTTTCTTTCTTGTCAGGTGAGGCAATACAAGTAATACGATTTAAGATCCATTAAAATCGCCATACTTTGGTTTTCTTTAAACAAGAGTATAATTACTATGGCTGTTAACTCTTAAAAAGTCATGCACTATATTAACTATAAATAAAAAGCTTTTCCCCCCAGTGAGTGCAGGGTACAAAAATGATTTTGTGCTGTTCCCTTACAATTCATAACTGATCACACATGCACACCCCCCCCACACACACACACACACACACACACACACACTCACAAGTACATACATGCATGCTGACATACACTAAAAAGAAACAACACCATTTTACACTGAATGTAATGCAATATCCTTGGCATAATCAGAAAGACAGTGCAAAAGCAATAGCATTATCAGTCTTTTTCTGGGTATCAGTGTTCATATTCCTTGTACATGGAATATGCAATATGTTAATAAAAAACAGAGATGCACATTATACCGGTATCTGACGGAACCCCCAAACAGAGCAAATCCACTCATTTGTTAAAGAGATGTTGAAAAAGTGCCTCTTTCCTCGTCTCTCCATTAACCTGAAGAGTAGCACGCAGTTCAAAATCTCTAAAAGCAAATCTGATTGTCTGTGTCGTTATTTCATGTCAGAGGAAGTTCATATGCTGAATGAACACATCCTTGATTATGCCTGTAGCTCAACATTTAGAGGGAATGTTGAACACTAACTTTTCCAGGCCTCCAACCATAGTTTTCTTGCTGCTTTCAAATAGTCTTAGTTTTCTCTCTACACGGCTACCTCTGCAACAGCTGCCACAGCTTCAATTTGAATTTCCGTCACCTCTACATCCTCATCCTCTTCCTCTTCACCGACCGCAGGCACGCAGGATGAGGGCAGGCATGTTGCTTGGCTGTGGCTGCTGTTGGCAATGTTCATCTGAAGGTTGCTGCCCATGCTTGCATGAGCAGTCAGGCTGGCAGCAGAGGAGACACTGCCCAGATTGGTGGGGACGCTTGTCTTGCCACATGAGTGAATTCGGCGTGCCAGGCTGGCAGAACGCATCACTGATGAGGTGGTTGCAGTCCCCACGCCCTGCACCTTCCCTTCCAAGAAGTAAGTCAGCATCTCACCTTTACCTTTCACACTAACCTTGCCACGACAAACCAAGTCATAGTTGGTATTCAGTAGTCGATAAACCTCTTCAGTCACCTGCATAACAGATGAAGGAAAATACAAGTATCAACAAATAGTTCCTACATATCTAACTGTGAAGATGTTGTTAGCACCACACTGGCCAAACTGGCCATGAATGAATGGCATAACTGGCGAATCTGATCCACAGCAAGCTGGTATTGTTGCTATTGTGCTGATAAGCTGATTTATGCAAGGTGTATGCATTTATTTAAACAAGACTAAGGGGTTTAAGAAGGATAAGAGGCCTTAGAGTTCTTTATCCCTAACTTTTATTCAGTTAGCAACTGTCCCACTGTTAAAGAGTCATATGAATACCACGTGTTGTATGTTCTGAACACCTGGATGTGCAGTCCAAAAAGATGTACTTCAACCTTATGATAGCTGATCAAAAAGATTTCTGCAGGGGATATTCACAATGATGCTGCTATAAAGTGGGCATTCCATTTCAGGTCCTACTGTCTAGATGTGACTGAATATCCTCTTGTGCACTCAGTTCTTCGATGTGTGCTCTTTAGCTCTTTACCAGCCCTTCAGGTGCGCATGTGGTGTTCCTCGTGTACGGGGCAAGCTGTTATTCTTCTGAACATACAGTTCTGCAGTGGGTTATACCAAGCAAGGTTTGAGGAGAATCTTAGGATTCCAGTGTAATCCTGGCTCTCTGAATACTGAGTGACGTATCTCACTGAATGCACGTCCTGCATGGGCAAAGGACACAATGTCTTGACTTGAGAATGACATGGATTAACTGAGCCTAAAAAAGGGGTGAGAGTCCCTTTACCAGGCATGTAATTGGGCTGTTTTTGACAACCTTGGTGGTAGTAGAACTCCTGTGACTGGTGACGCCAGGATACTTAGCTTTTGAGATACTTCACTCAGTTTTCAGAGAACTGGAGTTACACTGCTAACCAAATGTTATCTGGGACACACCTGTATTTTTCCTGGCACTCCAGTGCTGTCCATCCGACTGGCCACATTGACTGTGTTTCCCCAGATGTCATACTGAGGTCTCCGTGCACCAATCACCCCTGCAACCACTGGACCCACATTGATACCTGTGGAAATACACAAAAGCAATAAAACCAGCTATTTTATTAACCGGCTTTTACCAGTTGGGACATTTCAGTTCACTTTGCATTAAAACCAAATTGCTAGACTTACCCACTCTCAGGACAAACTCATTGTATGACTGGTAGTTGATTTCATCTAATACGTCAAACATTTCAATAGCATAGTCTGCTATTGTGCTCAGATGATCATAAATGGATTTTTTGGCCTGAAGATAAGACACAAACTAAAAGGTTAGTCTACACAAAAAGCTATCCATCATATCTAGCAGTAATGTGCCTTATAAATACACACAACTAGAAAAACACAAGGAAACAGCAAAGAATAGCTAACCTTGGTACCAATGGTGGGGACGAGTCCCACAGCTGCCATGTATGTGCTGCCAATAGTTTTGATTTTCTCAATGTCTTTGTAGCACTCTTTATCCATGAGCTGCATAACAATTATGTTCATAGGTTCAGTATTACAAATCAAACTGCCTAAAACTAAACATAAGGATAACAACCATACCTCATCAAAGTCAGCAATGATCTCATTTAGCAGTCTCAGACACTCCACTCCCATGTTATTTCCATCCAGCTCGATGTAGAAATCATTAAAGTTTGGAATTGAGGCAAACAGGACACCGACTTGTGCATATGACTGATAGTATAGATCCTAAATGAAAAAAACATACAGCATAAAGTATATCATTTGACTTCTCCCCTTTTTATTATGTTTGCTGCCTTTTTATCTACCTGCTTGTCTGTCTGCCTGTCTGCCTGTTTATTAGCGTGGCTCACCATGTTTCTGGGGTTTGACATTAAGAAGTGCTGAGCCACGTGTGCAGGCAGAAGATTGAAGAGGATCCTCCTGTTGTCTAGCTTTACTTTCTCCATTCCATCTCTTTCCTCCTCCGCCTGAAAATACATAACATATCCAGAAACAGTTGTTCAGAGCCAGTTTGTTTTTACATTTTCACCACATGGGGTCAGTAAAAACCCTTCTGACCTTCTCACAATGGATTGTAGTGAGATTCATACTGTACTATGATGATTAACTTAGAGTGTGTTCTATGGCTAATTCGGCAAGTTAAAATCTTTAATGCCTAAAAAGTTAGCTTCAGTACTTCAGTCCACTTTTACCTTTGTGGCACACTTAGTCCCAAATGAAACAGGGTTGTTTTTGCAAAAGAACAGCCTGCTTCCAGCCAATAATAATAACACATCCTTCCCACATAACCCAGTGTAACACACCTGAAATGGCAACATTTCTGTGTTTTTGTTAAAAGTTCATGCTAATATTATAAGATATAAGCCTCTAAGAATCTTCAGCCTTACACACATACACACACATATGCAAAACCATGTAAGTACACTTCCTGACCTGCACAGCCCAAAGGAAGTCCAAGCGCAGTTTGAGGTCAAGTTGCCTGGAGTGGAGGGCCAGGGCACTGACAAAGAGCAGCAGAGACAGGATGGGCTCATAGCCCCGGATGTGGAAGGACCCCCCACTGTGGTTGAGACCAACACACAAGTCAGCAATAGACCAGACCACACAGAAAACTACACAGGAGGGTTGACTGGACCCCCCACAGTGTTAAGAGAGATCATGAGTCAAGTTTTACTTGTGAAAAATATGAAAACAAGGTCAGCTTCTCCCCTTTCTCTTCTGAAGTTTGACATCAAAACAACCCAACTTTCAAAGACTTTAAAAGATGTTTAAAAGTATTTTTGGACCATAGCATTTTTTTTATCGCTCATTTGTGCATAACTATATCTAAATAAAAAGAGTTTTTCTAAAGAAATCTTTAGCTTAATGTCTGACAAATTCAGTAAAATAAAATTTCACTTGCACATTTATGATCTGAGCTCCAATCAAATTGGCCAGGCCCCTCAGTCCTGAGCCATCCTATCATCCAGCCCACATTGTCCTTTCAGGCTTCTGATTTGGAACTAATAAGCATGTGTGTCGCTTCAAAGGGTGGAAAATGAAAGGGAGTGTGGGCTGAAGACAAGCATCGACTCCTCCATACACTTACATCTCAGCACATGTACTGTAAATACTACTTCAACTCTTCTGGATCAAACAATCACAAAACTATGACTAAACATTCAAAGCCAATATTTCCCACAGAAGCTCAAATCTAAAAAATGCATGATGCACCATAACAGATTCATTTCTTTAAGTTCCTAACAGAATATATATATTGTTGACATGTATCTTCAGGAAACCGAAGGTGCCTTTATATGGGTTTTAGGTGTTTATGATTATGTCATGCTGTGAACCTTACCCTGTAGTCTTTCGAAAGCCACTGAGCTCAAACACAGTGACGTAGAGCACCCCCAGAACAAGCATTAGCGCCATCTTTGGCAGCCACGAGATGCGCAGGAAAAGTGCCAGGGTGAGAGTGCCCACCACACAAGACAAAAAGGCGTATCGGGCACCGTCACAGGGCAGCTCTGCCATGGTGTGGTTAGCTCCGCTGTCCAAATCAATAATGAAAATGGAACTGTTTGTGTTGGCACTACTCCACAACCAGGGCATACAGCCCACCTGTCAAAGACAAACAGGAAGATGCAAGTACATAAATATTGCAAGGTATTTGCAAAGAATAGTATGGTGACCTACATTCACAGTCTTTACTGTCAACATGCAGCTCATAGCACAACTTTAATGCAACCTCATTTTCAGAAAGTCTGAAAACTGCAAAACTGTCATTTGAAGATAATTTTTCCCTGATTTGATTAATAATTTAATTAATCCAATCCACTTTCTTTGCATAATAGTATGTTTCTGAGTCCATACAGTGATGTTCACCATATCATGTCTATCATGAGGGCCAAGATCAAAGCCAATAACATTGGTTTTCTGCTTTGTCCCCCATGTCCATAGATTTTTCTGAATATCTGAATCTTTTAATGATGTTATGTTCTACAGATGAAAAAAAAATCATTTAGAAAACATCCTTATAGTCTTCCAGTGAGTGTTAGAACCCATCAAATCTGTTAAAACAATTAGCCTTTCAGTGTATGTTTTATATACCCAATCATGACTTTGTTGCCTGATCACATTATAAGGTGTGAGACATATAGGTATAACCCATTTAAAACATTTGAAAAATTATGTAAAGGTTGGTATCTACACAGGTATTTATGGATTTATATGTATTTATGAAAGAACTGTACTAAAATAATTATAATTGAATACATGTATGGAAACATTTCAATTTAAAAAGTACAACTACAAGTAATACAGAGTATTTTTTAAATAAAAGGTAGAAAAACACACCACTGGTCAATAAGTTGTTTTAGAGACAACATCTAATATAGATGTTAAGCTACTGTTATGACTTTTTTTGTCATCCTACTTACCACACATGCCTGGGCCACAGCATAGATTAAGAGCACTATGAGAATACAGAGAGCAGTGCGAATCTGAATGGTCAGGCACCCTGGAAAACACTGGTGGACAAAAACCAAAAACAAAACAAAAACCATAGGTCATTGTATGTGTGAGGAATACCAGTTAGCAGAAATGTATCACCCATACTGTAAGCAATATTATAAATGTCCATTCAGAATGAGACTGAAATGGGAAAAGTGTGGATAAGAGAAAGAAAATAATGCAGGATGATTCTTAAAATCAGGAGTTGATGTGCAGACAAAGACTGGGGCATCAATGGGGATATAAAGTGAGAATACAAAACTTTATGTGATGATTCTTAAATTTCTCTGCAGTTTGCAATAACTTTAAAACAAATAATGCAATAAGAAATAATTTTACTTACAAGGTTTCTAAAACATCATTTATAAATAGTTGTAGAAAACTATCTCATTACCCAGGTAAGGTGGGTAAGAGAACATCTGTATTTACCTGTATTCTAGTGATATGCAGGTACATGATACAAGCTACTAGGAAACAGATGCAGAAGACGAGAAGGACAAGTACCACTGTGCCCCTGAGTGAAAAAACAACAAGAGAGGGAAATGGAGGTGTTAGTAAGAGAGATCTAAGTAAATGTAAAGGAGAGAAAATGTATTTAAATGAAAGGTGCCAAAATGTTATATTTTGCACGTACTGTGGTATGATGAGAAGATAGACAAGTCCAAACAAGGCAGCTAGGATTAGAGAGAGGACCACTGCACTGGTGAAGTACTCATCAGGAACCTGGTGGTACTAAAACCAAAAACCAGAACAGGACTGAGTGACAATACATTAGATTAGGGGTGGCCCATCCTGCATTAGATGGAAATAATTGACTACATTCATCATCATTTTACTCTTTGTGTACAGTAGTCTGAATGTCTGCAGTATCTTTAACACCTCACCCTCTGCTCGCGTTCAGAGCACTTATACATGAGTGTGAGAAAGTTGAGGTCTGCTGTGTCTGATTCAGTTTGGCGGGCCTCGATCAGCCGACCGATGTAGCGGTTGACGCGGGTTCTAGGGCTGCTCTGGTTCAAGTTAGCCTGGTTGGCGTTGGTGCGGTTCCTTAGCTTCTGTGGAGCCGTCCGCATGGCTCTCCTCTGGTGGGGTGAAAAATAATAGTTATCCAAGTTATTAAGAGTTATAAGACTAGAAACCTATAAACAAACAAGAATAGACTGTGCTCTAGCACTTATTATTCGCTACAATACTTCACAGTGCTCATATTAGGAACTAAGGGTGACTAAGAGTCAACAATAAACACAGGCAGCTGATTATACTTTCAGATTAGAACATTGCTTTCACACTTAACTTCATCATTAAATGCATCCCACTGTGTCTGTCTGCCGCAGCCAAACTTAGCAACTTTGCAAAACATTGAGCACTGGAACAAAGCCAGATATTCAACATCGCAAGGGTGAATGTTTATGCAAGCGGTTATGTGTGTGTATATGCAAGTGACATGTTCTCTGAATTGTTCTCTGCAGCGCAGTAAAGAAAGACAAAGTGTTCATGAATTTATAACATGATGTGTACAGCGCTTCTACAAACTCTGTCATGTTCCTGTCCCGCCGCATCTATTTATTTGAACTTTGTTTTTTTTCCCAACATATTTACATGTTCTTATCTTTTTATTGCACTGTTTCTAGTCTTTCTTCAATCTAATATGCAGGATTTCATTTAAATAATTTAATTCATTCACTTCTATTTGGTTATTTTAAGGCTGTAAGACAGTGCTTTGATATGAACTTGTTGATCTAAAACGTAATTGCAGATCATATAATTTGTCATTTTTAGCTGTGGGTTGTTGTATTTTATTTGAAACAAACAAAGAAAATATTAATTTATGTTAAATAATGATAAAAAAAAGTAACAATTACAGTCCGAAAAGGAGCAGGATGAAGTAATAACTGATTAAAAACTGGTTAAAAATTGATTCATGTTGGTATTATTTCTTGGGAGTATTCTTGAGTATTCTTTTTGCCGCTCATGGCAGCATAATAAATGTATCACACACACTCATGGACACATAGAAGGATCACCGGCTGAAACGACCAGTGCAGAATGGCTACAAGTTCTCTGACAGATTACCAGTTTCACTACACAGTATACAGAAGATAAATGGTATGGCAGGTGCAACATCATTAAACATGAACAGGAGTGCAATGTAAAAGTTTCCTTCAAATGGACCTTGTATTTTGATGTAGCAACTGTGAATTTGGAAGCAACTTTTGAATATCCTATTACCTTTATTCATAAGAGCACATTACTGAGTAAAAGAAGAAAAAATAATAATACAAGCAATAAGAAAACATCATAAAAAATGCAAATGTGTGCCTAATGTATAAAATTAATAATGGTTTGACATCTTCTCCACTTAGCCAGATGGAAATAACTCATTTTATTGTTCCACTCTGAAAACGTATTTTTAGTCAGCATTTATTTTGAGAAATAGCTGCATGGGACTGGAAATCTGCCGGTAAACATTAGAGACCTAGTCTCGTACAGTATTTTCAAAAACATTTAAAAAGTGTTTTTTAAACATTAGACATGCGATCTTTAGCATTTCTGAGTATGTGTGAACTGTGCTGACCTCATCAGCTCTTCTAATATTATGGTACTATTGGATCAATTAAATTATTTTAATTGATGTCTAGTATTTGTTTCTTTAGCATTGTGGTTTACTATATTTCAAACTGTTCCTTGTTGTTAGTGTTTTGCATGTATTCTTCCTATTGAAATTGTATCCTGTTATTTGCTTTACTGTTTTTCTCTTTGCCCAAGGACTTGCAGATATAAATAGTCAATTGGCTACCTCTGGTACCGTTATCATGTTTAATAATGTATAATGTTCCTGTCAATGAAACTAAATTAATAAAATAAATGCATATTTTGCTGCTTCTACAATGTTTTTCAAAAGAAATTGTAGACAATGTATTGAGTTATAATGATGAGTCCCTGTAAGATGGCCCAAATTGAGTTTTTTTTCATGGCTTGAACCATAAAAAGGGGAAGACTTTAATAAAGACATTAAGGATCAAGTTAATTTAAATGAATCCTTACTATGTGGTAAATTCATGACAGAATGCATTTTTCTAAATCACAGCACAAACACAGAAACATCAACACAGACACTGAAAGTTTATACCTTATCACCGTCCTCGCAGTTCATGACATTGGAGAAGGGAATCTCAGCCTTGAACATCTTCCTGCAGTGCATAAGCTGCACTAGTAAGTAGCACACAGTTTTGAACTTCATCTTTTTGGCGGGCTTTATATCCGAAAGAATCAATCCTGGGAATATCTGTCACCACATGAGAAATGGGAACACGGATTAAATCAAGAAACCCAACACTGTATTATAAATATCATGTATGGGTTTATAACTCTAAAGCTCATTTACAGGCATCATACAGTATGCACATGCACACACGCATGCAGCCATTATTATCAGGCTCAGAAATGTAACTAAAAAAAAAAAAGATTAAAATGAGGTAGGTCAATCCCTGAGGTGATTTATATAATTTTAGGACTGTGCTGCTCCTAAAGCTGTTTTAGAGAAAGTGATAAAGAGTGTGTTATGGGGTCTGAAGAAATCTTTGTGTGCCATTTGTAACACAATCTAAATGTTCTGTTTGAGCTTGATCTGAAGCAGGAGTAGCAGCCTACATAACACTACAGTCAGGGCATATCTTTCCTTGAGCTTTGTCTTTGATGAAATTGAATCATCAATAATATTAAGAGGATTAGCAAAGTTTCTGACACAGGAAAGCAAAAACTAACTGGGATCATAGAGGTTCACATCAGGAGACATGGAACTTAGGTACTAGTCTAATTTTGCATAAGACCTTCTGTGGCAAAGGAGAAGAGAGGAGAGGAGGGAAGGGGAGGGGAGAGGAGAGGAGAGGAGAGGAGGCAAGGCATTATGGAGTTACACAGAGACAAGACTGAAATTCCCTCTCCAGCTGTGGCACATCTGCTGGGGATGTAAATATTTCTCTGTTTAGTTTGTTGAACTGTGTAAATTTGAGATATTAGATGCCACAGGCTCTTTTTTCCTTTTCTTTTTCTTTAAAGCTTCTTCTGAATCCATTACAAGGTGGAAGTTATGTCTGCTTAACAACAAATATCTTCAGGCTTCATCATGTAATGTTGGAGGCTGTATTCCAACACAGTCATTAGCTTGTAGATCTTGGCACAAAGGTAATAGCTGCACTTTAAAACTATTCCACTCTAACAGTACCATTGGTGGAAAAAACATTAACTTGTGTTATTTGAGTCATTTTGATAATTGGCATGCATTCCTTAATACTACAAACCTTTCGTCGGTGAGATGGCACAATAAAGAAGGTTTCTATTTCATGTTTTTGTAGGAAGGCATTCCTTTCATGACCGTTTCCAGGCTCCACCTCATAGTCTCCATTTAGGCACTCGAGCGTAGATCTGGTAATGTGAACTTTCCTGTGGCACAGACAGGGCAAGCTATAGTGTTTAATGCAGCCAACCACACAACTTTGGACAAAACAGCTGTGGACAATAAGAATATGAACAATAGAAACAATTAAATTCTCCTGCAGGCTTTTAAGAATAACAAAAATCCAAATTTACTTGAATTATTTTTGTCAATAGTGTAAAATACTCAGGAAAACTTTCTGCAGTAAGTAAGGCTTTTTCTTTGCTTTGTTTTTGTCTTCCTGTGGTCTCACCACCCAACTGAAGGCGAGGACCTTGATGAGTCAAATTTTTGGCTGTGGAAACTAGCTTTAAAGACATGGAATGTCACCTCTGGTGAGGAAGGAGCCTGAGCTGGTGCGTGAGGTTGAGTGGTTCCAGCTAGATATAGTTGAAGTAACCTCAGCACATGGCTTGGGCTCTGGAAACAGTATCCTCGAAGAGGGTTGGACCTTTTTTCACTGTGGAGTTGCTCCTTGTTAGAGGCGCCAAGCTGATTTGCCTGGAGGGGTGTGTTTGGGAGAAATTCCCACCTCAATTTTAACCAGAGTATAGTTTTGCTAATGGACTTCTGTACTGTGGATTGTCAATAGCAAACACTAGGGGCCGAATCTACTAAGATCTCAATTCCTGTCTTCGTCTTGCAACAATCACTGCAGCATGTGTGCGCAATTACGCATACAAACCGTTTGCACGTCCTTTT
>JBAMHV010000008.1:13906114-13920470 GCA_037177535.1 Pseudomugil gertrudae
TGCGGGGGACCCCTCCCACATTAGAGGATCGCGACTTGTAATGGAAAAGCAGTCCAGTACAATATCTTACTGCCCGGGCCGTTAGAGACGCGTCGCGCAGGAACTAATGGAAAAGCACCTTAGGTGATTTTAATACCTTGGCCAACAACCAGAATGACGCAAGTGCATCAGAGTCTGGTTTTCTTTTTCATACTTTAAACTGAGATGAAGGCATCTCTAACCCTACCATCAGTGTGGTCAATCTGCCGGGTAGAGTGACTTTTTTTTTTTTACTGCTTATGGTCCTCCTCTTGTTACTTTCCAATTATTGATTGGCCAACTCTAAACATGCAACAGTTGAAATTGATCTACGCATAATCTTTACCTTTTGATCGATTCACCCATTGATCTGATTGACCTACCACTCCAGCCACCATTGAAAATCAAAATCAGCTTTTTTCCAACTGAAAATTAAACTTGTCACCCTTTTAAAAGATCTAGAGAAAGTTATTCGCTCTTTTATCACCTGTGGTTTGGCCTATTGAAGTGTGTTGTATGTTTGGTGTGGATCAGTTATCTCTGCACTGCTTACAAATAGCTTTTAAACTGATAGGTGTGAAACACATAACACCAATTTTAACAATTTGGCACTGATTTCATGGATTGATCTTAATATTCTGCTCTTTATTTCTAAAGTTTTTAATAAATTAGTGCCGCATATTCAATTTAGTTCACATTGTCAGTCCGAATAGAGCTCTGTGTTAATCTAGCCAATTGCTCTTAGATAAGGAATCATAAACTCTGGTTCTTATAGGGTCAGTGGTCCTGCAGGTGTTGCATTTTTCCCCGATTTCAAACCACCTGATTTAAATAAAATGGATATTAAACAGCTTGTTGTCAGGTTCTGCACAGGTCTCTTAATGACCCTTTCATTTGAATCAGGTGAGGAGTGGTGGGGTTTGTGTGGATGATTGGGTGTGTGGACGTGTGTGTGGGGTTGATCCCTGGAGTGGACGTCTTGACCCCCCGTGGGTCCCCGTGAGAAATTAATTTTGTTTTGTGTGCAGGTGTCATGAATGGAGCAGCATTTGATCAGATTGCAGTGTTTCCTTTGTGGTGTCTCTCTCTCTCTACTGTCTTTCTGTCCTCTCTTCTTTTCCAGTCGGTCCAGCAAAATACGTAAATCATGTGGAGCACATATTAGTCCAAAATAAATAATAAATAAAGAATTCTGATTACCAAGAGGATCTCTGTATATAGATATATATATGATGATCCTCTTGGAAGAGCAAATTTGCTCAGCTCAATACAGCAGCCAGACAATCATTCTGCCTGCTTTGATGCAGGAACAAGACACGCTATTAAAAAAAATAGAATCAGGTGTGTTGCTACAGGGAAACATCCAATAGCCTTCCTGCTGGGCCTCTGAGCAAAACCTTTTCCACATTTTGTGAAGCTGTTTGGACTTTGCTCTTTTATAATGTACTCCTAATACCCTGTATCTATAAGTGGTGTTTTTAAAAGTATGTTTTAAACTTGTTTTAGCTAATAGCATTGTTGTATTGCCTTACTTATTAAAGAGATCAGCTACAGCTAAATGTTTCTACTATCTGTTGTTAGAAGGAACTGTAGCATATTTTTCTATACATCAACTTATACTCTGGAGTTTTTTTTTTTTTTTTTTTTTTTGCATTACCTGCTTGCTTCAGGTCTTTTCGTGAAATTTCCTTCAAATAAATTCAGGACTTTGACTTGGACATTCCAAAAAATTTACTTTATTCTTCTTTAACCATTTCTTGGTAGATTGGCCTATGTGTTTAGTATCGCTGTCTTAATGCATGACCCATTTTCTGTTGACTCAGTTCACAGACAGATGTTACCGTTTGCTTTAGACCTGCTGTTGTCATGCAGAATTAATTTATCCATGAGTCACTGCAAACTCTCCTGGCCCATATGCAATAAAACAGGCCCAAACCATGACACCTCCACCTCCAGATTTGAAAAGTGAAAGTGCAAATTGTCCCCATAAAAACAAAAGAGGGGCTCTTTTGTGAGCTACACTGCAAAAGCTCAAATCAAAGTAAGAATAAACATCTTAAATCAGGGACACATATGCTCATTTAAAAAATATTTTTACTTGATTACTGGAAGGCCAAATTTTCTTGTTCTGTTGAGAGATAATTTATCTTATTTCAAGGAACATTTACCTTATTTTTGTAAATTTTTTCTTCGTTTTTTAAAGCCAAGTTTTTGTAGTGTAGAAGTTGACCTAAGTTCATTTTTTGTTACAAAGCCCTCTCTCTTTTTCCTGCTTCTATGACTTTATCTTCTCTCCTTCATTCATGAATGAGCTGCAGGATGTGAACGTAAAATAATTTGCTTTCTGGCAGACTCACTCACATCTGCTCCAAAAAAAGGACTATATCTGACAGCTGAGATTTCTCTTAAGTGCCTCTCCATGTACTTTGCTCTTGATGACAAATGGAACTTGGTCTTCCCTCTCTTTCAAGGAAGGCAGCAGTAATAGAAAGGCAAATGAAAAAAATCTAATCGTGACAATGTAAGTGAAATATAATAACAGAAGATACTTTGTGACGGACATGGTTGGATTTTGGATGTTATATGCTGAACAGGAAGAACCATTGTAGGCATATTACAACTACTTTTCCAAGAGCTCTTTTAGAATCCAACTGCAGTTTGTGTGCAATGCTGTGTGAACTGAAAAATTTATAATGAGTGCGCTAAAAGTGGACATGAAACAAACCAAGCCAGAGACTCCCCAGAGACAGTAAAGATGGTACCTGTGTGTGTGTGTGTTTGCACCATTCTCCTTTTCATGCACACACTAAATAACTTCTTTGAGTTAGCTCCTTTACAACTGCCATTACATTTACTGAACACTGTCTAATGAACATAACCCTCCACGGCTAATTTGAGCAACTTAGGTCCCCAGTCTCTGTCAGCTTCATTGAATGACTTAACAATGTTAGTCAAGTCAGTCGATGAAGATAAATACTCTGGACGTTTCTAGCATGCCCCAATATCACCAGTCAGAGGCTGGGAACCCTACAGTCAATCGTAAGATTAATCTGATAATAAGTAAAGTCAATTAATTTTTTAATTGGAAGCACATATTGTTGTGAAACTATTTGCTATAGAAGCTACTGTGTAAAATGTATTTGAATAATGCACTGCAAACCTAAAATCAATACTCTGTTCACATTAAAGTACATAAAACATTAAAACAATGAAAGTGAGACAATTTACCATTATGTGAACAGTGCCACAGTGCCTTGTCTGGTGCTGGAATCCTTGATCACACTAAAATGGAACATTAAGCCTTTCCTGAAGGAACCACTGCTAATAAACTTCTGCCAAAAGAAGAGTGGATGCTACACAAAGGAAAACATTAAACCATCCCAATCTTTTTGGAGATGTGTTGGTGCCTTCTCATTTATTGTGAGCTGATACTTTACATGACATAGTAAAACATCTTAATTAGCATATTTTATTGTTGATAATATATTCGTTTCAGAGATTAGTAAATGATTATCATCAGTTTTTAAAGATAGCATTTTACACAACACTTAATTCCTCTTTAAAATGAAAATTGTATCTTGACACATTTGAAATATGCAAGTGAGGTAAAGCACAATATGGTTAAACCCCGAAATGTTTAAGTCAATGGTGTTTAAAAAAAAAAAGAATAAAGTGTTGCTTGTGTTTCTGCTTAGGTAATCATCCACTAAAAGAGAGAGAGCCGTGTAATTAATGTTTGTAAAACTCTGTAACAGATCAGCTGTGCAAACAGCGTTCACCTTCTGTTGACTGCTTTCCATTTCAAACTGTTTCCATTTCAGCAGCATAATGACGGAGCCAGATACGTTTCCTCTGCTCGTCGTGCGAGTTCACTGATGGCCTGGGGTACATAAATCTGCCTTTCCTCACACTCATGCATACTAAGAAGAGTCTGAATGGATAATAGCTTGTCTTGTGACTCAGCAGGGGAAAGAAAAATAATACAAATCTGACATATGAAGCTACATGCTGACATCTACTGTTCACTATGGGGTCATGCAGGACATGAATGAATGCTCTCATTCTAAATACACACAGTAAACCAAATCAGTAGATATCCATTTACAGTTTTAATATTCACGTTTAGAATAAATGCACAAGGAGTAGTAGTAGAATATGCATAAAGATATTGTAGATATTGTGTGCAGACAATGAAGCTGTTGTAGATGTTTTTTAACTATTGTTTTCATCACTGCCAACTTCAAGCCTCAAACTAATGCTCATACATTTTAGAAGGCAGTGAAAAGTATAAAAATGTATCAAATGCATCAGGGATAATACACGACGAGTAACCAGTCTGATTTTGTATTAAACAGCATGAGAAGGACATTATGCTGATTAAGCAAAATAACACTAGACTAAATCTTTTTTTTAACACTGGTTGTTTTGCACTTAAGGTTTAAAACAAGCTTTTGGTCAAAATTCTGTAAACATTTTGGAAAGGCACACGATTTTGTCTCATCTGTTCATTGGATAGAAACAAGAATACCATACATTGGCACAAAAAGAAACATGTTCTGTTCTGTAGTAGCATTTAAATCATCTACAAAAAATGTACAACTGTCTCCCAATTTATCTGTATGAAAAAAATATTATGCAAACTACTTGTAAAGAGTAATCAATTTCTTTTACCAAGCTCTTGAACAAGTAAAAGATAAAAACCTACTCAAGATTCCAGTTAGTGAGCTAGATTCTCAAGTATTAGGAGATCCGTCACAAAAAGCTAATACAGGTTGACAGACAGCCTGGAAACCTGTGATGAAATTGTGCAGCTTTGGATTGATTACATGAAACTGTACAGGAAACCTCCGAGCGATGTCAAAATGGTTTGCCTGGTGACTCTTAAAAAACCTCCGACTCATGCTGAGCCAAAGCTTGAGGCAGTGTCGTTCCACATGGACCCCGGAAATGGTACCTGTGCAATGTCAAATATACACACAGAAAAAAGGAAAACATTAAAGGTGAGAATTTTACGCTAGAGTGTACCATACAAAGTTTAAAATATATATATACCGTATTTTCACGACCACAAGGCGCACCATACTAAAAGGTGCAGTCTCAGTTATGTGTGCCGTTACTGTATTTAACACATACATAAGGCGCACCTCATTATCAGGCGTGGGTTTTATATACAATCCACGCCCACACTTACAACACACACACAAGCATACAAGTGTGTATTTTTTTTTAAAAAGAGCAGGAGCAAAACTGAGTTTGGTTGTGCTTTATTTAAGTATTGATTATAAGGTACTAGGCAGCATGGTCAAACACAGGATAAAACAAGCACACAAGTGTGCGTATTTAAAAATATAGCGGAAGCAAAACTGAGTTTGGTAGCCTACTCACATTTTGTTTTACCGGTAATCGTAATCAATCTAACCCATCGAAGTCCTCATCCTCTGTTTCTGCATTGAACAGCTGCGCTAAATCTCCGTCATACATACCAGGTTCACTTTCTTCAATACTTTCTCATGTGAAAGGATGCCGGCTTTTGCGAAAGCTCGAACAACAGTTCCAGCAGACACGTTATCCCAAGCATCTACAATCCATCCACAAATTGTAGCGTTACTCGCCCAGTGCTGAAGATGACCAGCTTTTCATTATATGCTGCACTACCGTAGTCCTTGTCCGGATGGAAAAATGGCACTGTTTCATGAAATGAAAGCACCAAGACGGACCTCCTTTGAAATCTTCAATTTTCATTTCTTCAGCTAGGGTTACTGCTTTTAGTCGAATAGTGACCGTCGAAACGCTTCTCCCACTCGTTCTTTGCTCGTTGATCCACTGCTCCAGTCTTTTCTCCAACTCAGACCACCTCGCCTTATGTCCGCGGAAACTTAGCTGTGTCTTTTTGACCTGTCGGAGCTCGTTTTCCAGTCTCCTCCACTTGCAAACCATTGATTCATTCATCTTAAATTCTCTCGCCGTTGCTTGATATACCATGTTCCTCCGCGTAGCTGATGGCCTTCAGTTTAAACTGTGCTTCATAAGCGTCTCTTTGCCATTTTCAGGGTTAAAACAATGATGCTCTGCATAACACAAATACCCGATACCCGTTCTTTTATATAAAATCAATGGCCACATTTCCCCCTTTAACGTTCTCATATTGTTCTCGCTATGTCCGTATGTATACTATGTATGTATACATACCAGTATGTATACTACAACACATACACAGAGGGCGCGCCGCACATTTAGAAGAAAATCTAAGACTTTTATGTGCGCCTTATAGTCGTGAAAATACAGTAATTTAGGGGGCTGATGTTCTGTGTGAAAACGGGTGGTTTAAAATAAATGTTTTTGCATGTTATTGTCTTATTTTAATGCTAATGTTACAGAGTAAGTAGACAGGTGCTATAATTTTATAGTTAACTTACATAAAATATTCAGTTTTTGGTGTTGCACTTGTGTTGAACTCTGCCACTGGAACACCCCTGGATGCAATCCGGGGTCCAAACATGGCTGCTGGGTAAACAATGGAAGATGTGCCCACCTACAAGAAAAATAAACCCAAGAATAGGCAATGATCCAAGTG
Organism: Pseudomugil gertrudae; assembly: GCA_037177535.1. Classification (NCBI taxonomy): domain Eukaryota; kingdom Metazoa; phylum Chordata; class Actinopteri; order Atheriniformes; family Pseudomugilidae; genus Pseudomugil; species Pseudomugil gertrudae. The sequence goes on from JBAMHV010000008.1 coordinate 13,912,707, forward strand.
TCAGCTTTAAATGTTAGATTTCAGACTCAAACTTTTACACAACTCTAAAGAAATACTGCAATAAACGATGGTGTTACACAGAAGGCATAGATGTTATTTAAAAAAAAAAAAAAAAAAAAACAACTCACCACAAGACAAAGGTCACATATTTCCATTTCTTTTTCCACCTTAGTCAGGATATGAGAGTCCAAAGTCTCCCCGAAAAACACCACATTGGGCCTCAACAGACCGTGGCAGTCTCTTTCATCACACCTTGATAAAGCAGAGAGCTTCAGTAAAACGTGTCAAACTGCTTTTATCACAATTAAATGCAGATAACACAAATACTTCTTCTTATCTTCAGTCAGAATAGTTAAAAAAAACAAGTTTAAATATAACACATTTGTAAATCAAAGCTAGTGTTTGCTCTTCTTTCCTTTACAAATTCTCATTTACTCATACCACTGCCCTCAAATGGATAGTCCCACTTCCACTCCACATCTTCTAGTTATCTAAATTTGTCCAGTTTGAAGTGCCTAACATTTAGTCTGTATTCATTATTATTAGTAGTAGTACCGAAGGTAATATTTATGAAATAGAAACAATGTGGAAGAAATGTTGATGTTAAAACAGCTATGAGGGAAGCGTTAGTGCAGAGCCACTTTTGGGTCACAGTTGCAGAGGCGGTTTGAAAGTCCAGACATGTCCTGGATCACCTCAGGACTTCTACTTTACTTTCTCTAAACCACTTCAGTGTTCTTTTGCCAGGATGCTGTACCAGTTAAAATGTTAAACTAGTGTTTTTCAAAGTAAAGAAAAGCTTTGTGCTGGAAGCTGATCTTCATCTTTTGCATCAATTTTCCACTTTTTTTTTTATTGCTGGCACCATCTGTTATAGACATATACTCCTACAGAATGATACTTGCATTGCAGTGTTTTACTTGAAGGGACAGTATTCACAAAACAAAACAGCATTAGGAATTGCAAGATAACAGCTCATCTTAAATAATTTTTTTCTTTATAAAACACAGCTTTACATAAAGTATCAAGTGTGTAAAAGACCTACATTTTGGGTTTGTAGAACTTTTTATTACTATGTCAGTTGTGTGATGCTTTATCTATTATCTGATTTTCTACAATGACAATAAAAAGTGAGCTGAATTCATTAAATTGTTTAAATTAGAGTCTTATTTGGGTAACTAAAATGTTTTCATGCGTCTTCAAATGTGGACTGACTTCTGAAATATCAGACTAAAAGAGGATGCAGTACAGCTCACCTGCACGCTTTAACAGAAGTTTAAATACCAACACAAATGAGTCATTTTAAAATTTACTATACAAGTAAATAAAAACAATTAAAAAACACTGAAAACATATTTTTAAAATATAAAAATGTTCAAAAGCTATCAGTTTTTATTGCCTTTTAAGCTAATTGTTTTTGGATTTTATTTTTTATTTTAAACTTGTACAGGTGTGTAAGAGTGGCTGTCATTATCAGAATATGAACGGACAGTAAACCCACCTTGGCAGTTTATCTACAGGAATGAGTGCATCGGGAACATTTGGGCCAGGTGCGCTGCACATCAACGGAGCACAAATAGTGGGTTAAACACTTTAGTCAAACTGAAAGACTCACATAGTTAAGTCTAAATGTCCTTTATATACTCTATACTAAAGAGGTACCACCTACCCTTTGCCCTTTAAAGCAGCACATATGGGGCTTCGCTTATTCACAGTCACGTGCCCACAACTCACACAGCGTGTCTCCATCAGACTGCCTGCAGTGATACAAAAAAACACAGCTGTTTTTCCATCTGCCCTGCTGGGTTCATAGAAAACATTTACTAGAAGTTGTTCACAAAAAATGACTCTTGCTCTAAATCATACCTTGTTAAATTGAAGACATTTTATTTAAGGAATTCAATAATTAACTGTTATTATGAAGAAAAACAGAAAAGTAAGACCAAACAAACCCAAACAACTTGTCATCTAATGCCAATAAACCTATACACACACACACAAACGCATATAGAGTAATATGCACTAAAAACAAGTCAGCCAATCATTCTTGCTAGCTCAGATGATGATCGAGGCAACAATAAACTGTTCACCATACTCCCTCAGAGGATCTCCTTCCACACTTTAACTTGTATAAGATGAGGCAGCAGTTTTAATAAATCTGATTTAATTTTCTTCTTTTACCTTTATCGTGGAGGTTATGTTTTTCCCATGTTTATCTGTCTGTTTGTTGGCAATTAAACGGAAAATCTACCGGGGGAGATTTTTTTTCTGAGAATGAGCCTTGCTCCAACTTAGATTACATTTGTCAGTGACACATGACTGACACTGACTTTTGTTTGTTTGTTTTTAGCATTTAATGTAAAGCACCTTGTGCTACAGTTTTTATTGTATGAACGGTGTTTTTTAAATAAAGACTAACTGACTGGTTTGGATTGACTGATGGGTACATACAGGAAACTTTAAAAGAATGCTTCACACTGGCGAAGTCTGCACTCTACGGGTGCTTTTCGAGTTCTCTATGTAAGAGAATATAATTTTACATCTGAGCAAACACAGAAACGTGTCCACTGAGAAGGTTTTTTTTTTTTCAGAATTGCTAGTAAAGGTATTTCCAGGATCTTCCCACAGAACTTGTTTTAATGCAGTGCTGCCTGAAGATTGAATGATCACATGCGTTCGCTAACAGTTTTCAGCCCTGCCTCATACATACAGGGATTTCTCTGGATTAGCCTGAACCTTTTAATTATATGAACTGTGGATGATGCAATGTTACATTAAAAAACATACCTAAATGATTGAATCCATGACAAATTCCTCCCAACTTTTATATTGTTAAAAATGAGCCTCTCATATATGTTCTTTCTATATACTGAAAAATGTCTTCATTAAATGTTCCAATCTTTCTGAAACATGACTACAATCCAAAATACTTTTTTGAAGCATGGTTAGATATTTTGTTTAAGAGATCAATGAATTAAACATTTCACTTATGCCTTCATTTCCATTCATCCTTAATACATATCAGCTTCCCAGTGGAAACATTAAACCACTAAATTTAACTCACTCATCATAAGTGCATCATAAAGCTTCTCTTAATCAAAACATGGAGAAATAATCATGATAGTAGGAGGAGGTATGCTGCTCTTCATAGTTCCAAATGTGTCTCACCGTGAATCTTGAGCACATGTTTGGACCCCGCCTGTCGGTGAAAATCATCTATGCACTGTGTGATGACGACCACGGAGCGCCCCTGTTTCTTCAGACGGGCTTCACATTCTGCTATTGCAAAATGGACAGCGCTGGGTTTTTTGTTCAGCACCAGCTCTCTTCTGTAATGGTAGAACTCCCAGACTCGCGATGGATTCCGAGAGAAGGTTTCTGGAGTCGCAAGGTCCTGGGGATACAGAGCCAATAGTTTAGGGATAGACCTTAGTGGAGAGAGACAGGCTTTCTCTTTATTTCTGAAGGTAAATCCACAAATGGTAAGAAAAAGTACTTTATTTTTGTGCAAATATGTGATCTGTTTTGGTTTTTGTTAAATTACCTGAGACTGCCACTTTCTCCACTTCTCATTTTCTCCCCTGAATGTTGGTACGCCACACTCTGCACTCACGCCAGCCCCTGTGATGATTGCTATGTTCTTGGCTTTGGAAAAAGCCTTGCGGAATTCAGACATGTCTGAATAAAGAGGAATTTTGAAATAAGTAACAAAAATGAATTAAATTTTACATCTGCTTACCCATAACCCAGGAAAGGGGTCTTGTGGAAATTATATCCTGTCAGTTAGCGCCACAGTGGCATTGTAATAACAATGAAATGTTTTAGATTTGTTGATTCTAGTATCTTCTATTAATATCTTCTAGTTGTAAATTGCTACTAAAACCATTTTGTATGAACATTTCCTTTAATTGTTCCCTTATGTCTAGTAACTGTCAGGAAAAATAGCTATTAGTGAGTCTAAATGACTCTTTATTGATCAAGCAGAGCTGTTGTTTTACCTGAACTGAGTCTTGCTGTGTCAAACACTGGTCCTGCTGTCACATGTGTTGAACACATGCGAAGCCCAAGTGAAATGACAGCTCGCTGTTGTAGAAGCATTGTTGCTAAAAGCCCTGATACAACACAAAGAAACACACAAAAGGAGAGAGGACCACAAAATTCAAATGAAAAGTTAAAAGTTTTTCCTGTTTTCTAGGACATTTTGTAGTGTCAGATTTGTTGTATTACCATATGGATCGCTGCAGGTTTTTCTTACATTCTCAACTTATCTTTTTCTACATGTTATGTAGATACATACTGCTTTCTATTTTTGCAGATTTCAGTCATTACAGTTAAGTCATTTGAGTTAATTATTGCAACAATCTATCAAAATGAATACAGTGTAAGGCTGTAAAAATGCCTTCGAAGCAATATGTTCTAACAGAGAGCTCCAACTTAGGTCTTACATGTAGCATGGTGTTGTAACCAAACTAAAAAAGTCTTTGTTTCTTTGCACTGATAAGCCAGGAATGGACACACACAGTCAGGTTTTACAAATAATAAAAGTAAAAGAAAAATATTGGGTTAGAGTTAGGGTAAGTCAAATAGTTTTTTTTTCTTCTTTAAAGTAATTAAGTCTTCTGTTTAATACAAGGATTAGACTTTAGTTAATCTCTGGTTTAAATGCTGGAGCAGCCTTCTTGCACAATCTCTCACTTTCCACTCACTGCTTCTGTTATTTGTTGGTCTCTTTTTATTTGAGAGAACTAACAAGCTGCCTCTTGGACAAATATCTTGCAGAAAATGTTTGTATGCTTCGTGTAAATGTTAAAACTCACACTGCGAAGCTTTTCTACGTTGACGCGGTGCTCCTAAATCGTGAACTACGTGACTGCTGACAAGTATCTAATTTAGTCGTGTTTGCTGTCATATAAGCAGGAAGTAACTCGCTTTTATAAAATATACTAAAAATAAATGTCGATGCATGAATTTAAATGTACGTTTTTATGTACGTACCTCGCTCCGTGGTGTTCTTTTTGTCCGAGCTCGAAACCACGCCGTGTGAGCTTGTTTACCTGAAAGTCTGTCATTGACAACAGTGGCCGTAAATCAACATCACTGTCGTAAATCTGTAGGAGTGTGAAGATGGTGAATGAGTAGCGCCATCTAGTGGAATTTATTTGTAACTGCTATTCATTCAGAACGGCTAATTCATTCTCCTCAAGACACTACTAGAGCAAAAGTTGGCACTGTAACCAAGTATTATTGCTGAAACACAAAAAAGGAGAATTGAATAAATGAAAATTAATAATACTTTATTGATCCCAGAGGGAAATTCAAATTGTTGTAGTTTTGTAAATACAAAAAATGGTTAATGAAAGGTCTTCACTGTTCTTGTTAGGATGGAAAACCTCACTGTTCTTGCTGGGATGGTGCCGTCCACACAGGAGTCCATATAATCAGTCATACACTCAGTCAAGCTGTTGATGTCCTCTCCATGAGGACCACAGAGGACACTCCAGTCTGCTGTCTGGAAGCACCATCTCAGAGCATCCTCAGCATCATTAGATCAGGCTTTAACAGTCTCTCCAATGACAGGCTGTCGCTGAACAATGGGCCCTCTCTGGTGGAGCAGCTGACAAAAACTAGCAGTTCCAGTCTCTGCTTCACTCCTGTCCTGCATCTTCATCTCTTTCTTTTCAATTCCGTTGGGATTAGAGGTGTTGCCATAGAGACTCTAATAACAAGTCTTGAAATAGCAGAAAAAAAAAATAAGTAGAGAGACTCCCTTGTAGCCCAACTTTCAGTCTAAACTAAAAAAGACTCTTGTATTACAAAAATCACAAAACATCAGGACAGTTAACACAGAGCTGCTACTGTTTGCTGCCACCTAGAGGCGCATTCCTCATTAGGCTTGTGAATTTGAATTTGTGCCTTAGTTTGATTTGACATTTCTTATTCTGTAGTTTTCCAATCTCATAAAAAAACACTTCAATTATCACAATTTACAATACATTTCAAATGCATCTATTCTCCTTTACCTACTAGCCTACTTGTTTCAGAAAGATTTCTCATACAAAGCAGAATTGAAATTCATGAAATATCATTTAATTACTAAGTTAATTACCAAACACAAAGAGAGGGGTAGAAGACTTACCCTCAGAGCCACTGTCCAAGACTCTAAGCTCCACAAATCATTAGAAAGATGGCCCCAAAGAATAATGCACTTGGCAGTTGGAACCATAGTTGAAGGGAAACCCAAGCATGAGATGTACCACCGACACATAGCTGAAGTGGTGGATATGAAAAAGTCCTACCAATGAGTTGGACTGAAAGAAAGCACACAGGCGTTAATCATGGCAGCACAGTAGCAAACCTTGAGCATCAGAGCACATCAAAGCCCAGATCTACCCCAAGGATTCTAGGTCTAGGGTGTACAAAGAACCCTCTGAAACAATCCAGAACTCAACAAGATGTACGATTCTAGATTCTGTTCTAGAAAAGAATACACAGAATCAAGTAGTTAGTGTACAGAAACATGTGTCCAGCGTAGGACTGGAGACCCAATGGAAAACGTCTTCCAAAGCGGTTGAGAATAAGAGTGTTAAGATTCCGTGGGACTTACCTAGTCCCTAGCAGCAAAAAGGTAATGGCCAACCAACCGGACATATTATCATTGATAAGCGGTATAGGGGAAACATAGCAAATATTACAAATCTATTCTTATTTCCCTTTTAGCTACAAATCTAATATATACTAGCTTTGGTGCAGGATCCATTATGAGCTATACACATAAAAATGCATGCAATTTAAATTTTCATCCATCTGACCCGCAGTTTTTCGCTTTGGCTCGGGCAAAGAACTTTGATCCACAGCAGAAAGATTTCTCTTCAGACATGGCTTCTTCTGTATTTGACCATCTCCATAGCTGAAAATATTTTTCTGACATTATTACAACATTTTTAGACACAGGACCTCTGCTCATCTTCATATATCTCAGAACAACTTTGTTTGTTTTGTGATTTTATTGTGATTTCTTTATGATTTCCTGTTTCAGTGTAAAGCACTTTGAGCTGTCCTGTACATGAAAGGTGCTATATAAATAAACTTGCCGTGCCTATATGAGCGATTTTGCCTCTCTGAAGTGCTCCTTTACAGCTTCTTTATAGCTTAGTTGTAACATGCTCCCCCTGTTGTTTTTTCATATTTGTACCTTGCTTGTTGCCCCTGTTTCAACTCTTCAGAGATGTGATGCAAATTCAAAGGGGGCCTTTTCTATTTTTCATTAAATGGTATAACATCAAATCAAATCAAACTTTATTTCTAAACCACTTTTCATGCCACAGGCAACACAAAGTGCTTTACATGGTAAAATCAAAAGACAACATAACAAATATAAAGCATTACATTCACTGACACTCAGACCCACTCATGCCCAAACCACCCAAGCCTACACCCCCCACCTCCATCATGACTCCCTAACTTTTGCCTGCTAACTGAAACTATTTATATATTAGTGACTAAAATAAAAAGAAAAGACATCTCATATCTGTAATGTTCTGCTGTCTACTTAATAAATACTTATGCATGAACCTTTGAGCTAGTTGTCCATAGCTCCATGTAGGGCTGTTCGATTTTGCCCAAAAATAAAATCCCGATTTTCTTCTCTCAAAACCCGATTTCCGATTACGATTACGATTTTATTTTATTTTTTTTGTGAAATGACAAAAAGACATTTTTTTAGATATGCTATTTTTATTGCACATTTTGCAAACAATTTCCCCA
>JBAMHV010000008.1:13946875-13957278 GCA_037177535.1 Pseudomugil gertrudae
TCGGGATCCCCCCAGATGAGCTGGTGAATGTGGCTGGAGAGAGGGAGGTCTGGGCTTCCCTCCTTAGGCTGCTGCCCTCGCGACCCGACCTCGTATAAGTGGTGGAAAATGGATGGATGGACAAAAGAGCTGATGATTTTATTTGTTTAGATTTTTTACTTTTTTGTTTTAGTGTATTACAGTTAAGTGTCTACTTGATGAAACAATCATGGAAATGCTGTGTCCTCATTGGTACATTCATCTTTGCCCTTTGATAACAGCAGCTCCCCTGTTGTGGTGAAGAACAATAATCAAAAGCTGCACAAAAAACATGTTTTTTTTGGTGTTAATACACAGTGGAGCTGAGAGAAATGGCTCTTTTCATCACTTTTGTTATCCACTTGTTTTGTCTGCATAATGCTGCTCTCTCCAAGTAATTCTGCTGCCTCCAATGTTCCATTCAGCCTGTTTGTTGGCCGATTATGGTGTGCCAAATCTCACTGGATCACCTTTCAGTTAAATTTCTGCAGCTTTAAGCTACAGGTGGTCTTGCAAGTGGTTCCAATGCTCAGACAGCTGTTTTTATCCCAAAACACACTGCTGTGTTATACAATATTCTGTCACAGCCATTTTACTATGAAGCACAAAGCTGACTCTAAATAAGGCGGATGCAACCTGTGTTTATGAAATGACAGTGGCAACAGAAATGAAGTAAAAATAATTTTTATTGCAATTTTAAACTGCAGAAACTGCAAACTTGCTGTTAATCTGCAATAGGGACACATTGATCCATTGTATCTTTGATGCTAGATTTTATATTTGCGTTTAATAAGAAACTAACAGCAGAGTGAAGTGAGGGTTTCATTTTAAGAAGCTTGTCCTAAATGTCGGCAAAGAAACTATTTCAAGAAGGACTGCACTCAGGCTGTTTTATTGCCATGACGCCTGTGTTTACATGGACAAACGTTGGCTAATCTGATGTAGGAACAACACTTTCAGAACCTATGGCCTCACAAACCATTGGTGCTTTCAAAATGTAATTAAATTTACAATTAATGTATTGTTTAGGATAACCAAATGTCATTACATTCCTCTATACCTCCAATGAAATTATATTAGAAAACCTTATTGGAGCACAGAGTTAATAGGTTTTGTTGTGGTGTCCTGCGTCAGTCATCTTATTTTGGACTTGGATCCATTAACTTTTTTTTTTGCCTCTGCAGTTGTAATAAATACTTGGCTGTTGATTATGCTTCCTGTGTCAGTAGGGAGCAGACCTGCCACTGGGTATGCAGATGTTGTTGTGGATAATTGGATGCTGAGAACTATAGAGGATTATAGATGTGGTGTGATATTAAGCAGATGAATTCGAGCTCCGTAGGACTGCACTCTTCACCTCAGGAAGGATGAAGGGAGGGCCTGACAGTTCCGTGTCTTATTATCCTTGGTTATTTATTCAAAGCGAAGCTTGTATCAGGAAAAGATAAAACTGTGCATAGGTTTATCAAAGGAGCAGGCATTTGGTACTCTGATGGTATCTTGGCATCTATTTCTTAATCCAATTAGCACATCTTCCCGTTAACAACAGTCATCTAAGTTCAGTGCTGGTGCTGAATATTGGAGTAAATCTTGGTGTCACTTGTTAACAGATTCGATCTGCTTTTTTTTAGGGAAAAAGCACATGTCCTGCCACAAGCCTGACACCACCGTTAGTACCAAATTGTTGTTTAGCAGTGCCAGAGCTTCTCGCGCATGAGTTCCTTATTGAATTTAAAATGCAGTATTTGTGAGGCTCAGAGAATTGCCTCTGTTAAAAGGTTCCACTTGGAACTAACCAAGCCTCAGGGTTGGGAGGATGTGTTCTGACTATTTGGGTCACTTCACAGTGGAATATGTTATTCTAAAAAAACTAAAAGCAGTGTTCTCAAATCAATAGAGGATGTGCTTGGATATGCCAGTTTAATTTATTATGCTCTTAGCTGAGTCTCCCCAATGAGTGTCTAATTTTCTCCTCTTAGTACAGATTTGATTGGCTGGAGTGTTAGATCATGACCCCTTTTGGGCCATGGTAGCCAGCTAACATAGCGTTTGATTAAAAGGACATTCATGCAATATAAAAGGAGCTTTAATCAAGCTTGTTTAAGCCCCTAATCAATCCCCCCACAGCTTCACAATCAGACTTAATAAGATGTCATTGAAATTGGATATGATTTTCTTTTTTTTTAATGATACCTGACATTTAAGTTAGACATTTCGAGTGAGTGGGGTGTGTCATGCCCTTAACAATTCTGATGAAATACATTTTCTTTGTTTTATTTAACCCATACCAAAACATTATCGTTTGCAAGTATAGACATTGTGTTCATCTTGCATTTGACACGTGTCCACTTCAGTTTAAATGACCACCTCTTCTGTTTCATGAATGCACATTGCCTGTCAAATCAGCAGACATAATATTCTCATTAAAGCTTTTGAGTTAATGGTATTGCATAAGTGCACACAGATAAAGCAGTTATGTCATAAAGCTTTGAGTAATGGCTTGTCATTTTGGATGAAACTGCTGTATTAATCCCTGAACACATCAGTGCACGGCCAGCCCAGTACTGATCTCTAGCCTTGGCGTTTCCCACTTCCTGGTAAAGAGTCAGCATTGATGTTTAAGAGATTTCTTAAATTAATTGCAATAACACAAATCAGGGATGTTTAATTCTCCTTAAAGCTGACTTTGTGCTTGATGATCTCCAACAAGGTTACTGGAGGATTTGGATATGAAGAAAATCCGTTTCTCTGTTGCAATAAAATAAGAATTAAGTGGAAACATTAACCCGATTTGTGATTCTTTGGGTTTGGCATACACCCCCCCCCCTAAAGTAAAACTACTCTTTGTTGATGCACAACACTTCTGAGTCTTTGAGTCAGCTGATTTGAAAGTTTTTTTTTTTTTTGTTTTTTTAATATGAATAACAATAGAGAGCACAAATCTGCCTCATTTGTCTTCCTCTTCTGCAAACCCTGCAATGCCTAAAAACACACTAAGGAAATAGTTTCTTTTACTGTTAGGGAAAAAAGAAGAGCACTTTGTTGATTCTGGGTCAATCTTTGATAAGTCTATTTACCATCCCCTTGATATTCTTGACCTAATGTTAAATTTGGTCCCTCTTGAGGGAGAAGATCAGTTTTTCATGGAGCTGCCTGCATTAGCATCTTAAAATAGTATCCATAAATGGCACAATTTACTTGCATTTCATGGCCTCTTCAATTTATCACTTCCTGGAGCTCCGGTGGGGGTGATTCTTTGAGTGAAATATTGGTGGTATTTCTGTGATTTATATTAAAAATTCTGGCTCAGAGCTAAACTTTTACAGTTTGGACTGATATCAAAGGAACTCATAACTAGGCGTGTTGATTAATATTTATGTCTTTTCAGACACTAAATTATGTGTCCCTGTCTGCCATTTATGCTTTTTTAACTTGGGACTCTCAGTAGTTACCTTTGAAAATGGCTGTTTTGTGACCATAGGTGTGGATGAAGGAGAGGTCAAGGTGCTGGTAGTTTCTCAAACCCCCTTCAGGGAATATCAACACTGAACACAATGCCTTCTGATAGAGTTTCAGGACACTTGGGTCATGTGGAGCACTGATGACAGAAGCTGTGATCTTCCTCATAAAGAAAATTAAACATAAAGAAAGGCTGGAGGGAGTCTTTCACATCCTAATTTTGCATTCTTAACTGGTTCCTATGCAGGGTTAGCCTTTAAAATAACCATGTGATTGCTCTCTGCTTTTGTTCAACCAACCAATAGAAGGAGTGCCTTTATCTTTTGAAGCCTAAAAATAGAAGAAAACGCAAGCTATGAGACGTTTCATCTCGTGCATAATGTATTACTATGGGAAGTGTTGCTGCAGTCTTTCTTAATCTTTATCTGGACCCATAGCTCTTCAGAAAAGTCAGCATATTGTCTTTACAGCAAAGAATAAAAGGTTTTTTTTATTTGACTCTGAAGATAATGCAAAATCAACTCAAGTGATGATATAACTCTATGGATAAAATGATGTTTTGGCAAAGGAACTATTTTGGCAACAGAAGCTGTGATTTGGAGGAGCAGCTGTAGGAAAATGGTGCAGACTGTGAATATTGTATTCAGTGCAGTGTCCAGATATCACTCAGGTCCTCGCAGATCTAATAAATTGTGGAAAAGCCATAGTTTAGTGGAACTGTTTTCCTGGAAACACTTTTTTTTTCATCAAAGAAGTGATTAAAATTTTTAGTAATGCATTAGTAGTCCCATGTTGTTCTGAAGCAACTTTTTAGAATATGTTTTAACCAAGAAATTCATCAAATGCATACACATTTTTTCACCCATTATTACCTGGATTCTTTTTGTTCAAAGGGTTTTGCTGTCATGTGCTAATGTTTTGAATTAATTTATCTTGGCTAACTGAAATAAGCTAACAATAAAGGTTTTAGACATTATACTGCAGGCTATGATCTGATGAGAAAAAAACCCCACGTCTCTATTCTATAAAGAGTAGTTGGATAAATGAGTGAATATAAATAGATATCTTCCACATAAGAATCTGTTTAATAAATTATTAGCAAAGTATTATTATTTGGGATCATTTTTTAGCTGTTGGTTAGCTCAGCTGTAGTCAAGTAAGACTGGGTTGTTAGTGTGACAGAGGTGGTTAAATCTACAAGGGTCAAATCCATCTTTCTGACTGCAAAGCTCATTATACAGCTCTGTAAAGCATATAGTGTTACCCTAACAGCAAATGAAATGATCTTTGTTTTTTTTTAAATCATATCTAATGTAATTGTGTTCTTCTTAAAAGAGCTCGTATTTTGCTTTCCAGGCTCTTCCATCACTGCCAGATTTCCATTATCCGCCTTGAACACCATCTTCTTGTGGAGCTCATTTCAGGTTTCAGAATAATTTTTCTAAACCAGTAGGGGATGCCACTGTAGCCACATCCAACTGTTATGATCATGCTTTAAACATAAAAGGTCCACAGTTACAAAGTGCAGTGTCTACACCACAAGAAAATTGTTCTTCCCACATGAAATGGAGCTTGCCTTGAAAAATCTTTTCTTCCTGGATGAGGTGTTTGCATCTCAGTACATTTCTGCATAATGGCTAGTTTTGCAAACCTCTAACAAAGGATGAATTATTTGTACTTTGCTATTTTAGATCACCGCATTCCTGTGTGCTTCTGAATTGGTTTTTAAAAGCTGTCAGAGATTTTAGTCCTGAGTATTTGTCTAAGGTATTTTAGCTTACTAACCTCAGAGAGCCCGCAGACCATTGGGGCCTGGTCTAGTTTATTACTAAATTACTAAAATCTCTCTTGTCCTTGCCTGTGGGACAGCCTTCCAGAGGTTATAAGGGCAGCTGGAAGTGTTGATATCTTCAAGAGCATGCTTAGCACTTCCTTTTGTAGTAAAGTAAACATTCTAGATCTTAAAAAAATATTTCATTAATTATTTACCCATTCTTTCATTTTAGCTTAAAACCTTAGTTTCCCGGACAGTGAGGGTTAGGATGGTGCTTTTGAAACATCATCTTATATACATCAGGGTTACATCAGGGTACATCAAGTATCAAGCCTTAATAAATAAATAAATAAACCTTTTTAAGACAACTTCAACATGCATGTAACAATCTTTTTTTCCTATTCTCTCAGCTTTGGAGAGGAAGATGTCACTGCGACAAAGCAGAGATGAACTCATCAAGAGAGGGGTGCTGAAGGAAATCTTTGAAAAAGGTGAGCTGTTTTTTTTATTTGGTTATTTTATTTTTATTTGTAGTTGAAATCTGATTTTGCAGAACCAGAAACTGCCCTTGCATTTAAGTAGAAACTACAAAAGTGATCTATTGGTGTGCTAAATTGAAAACTCTCCAGTTCTTCATTTGCTCATTAATCAGCACCCTCTGATGTTCAGTCTTTAAGATTTGACATGGAGCATATATATGTAGAGATATCATCTTTCATTGCAGGATTTTTTTTGGTATTTTCTAAACTCTCCATCCATTTTTGACAAAATTTGACATGCTTTAGACATCCTAAATTCAAAGCTAGAGCCTGTATTTGCATTTGACAGCAAGCTTTTCAATGCCCCAGGACTTAAATACAAAGTTTGAGAAACTGTAAAAGTCCAGTGATTTTCACCAAGATGTGAAGAATGAAGATAAGGAACCATGTTGGCCTATTCCCTATTTTCTTTTTCATTATTATGTTATAAATCAGACCAACTCCAATTCTGCTGAAGATGCAGCCTGTCATCTTGGTAACTGAAGTTAAAGCTTGTGCACAATCAGATCCTTTAGAGCATGCTTCAAAATCATGGCCTATGACCATATGATTAACCAAGGTATTTAAACATTCTTAGGTCAAAAGAAAAAAAAGTATTTGCAAAGTTTCTCCCTAGAAGGAAGCTGTAGATGCTTAAAAAAATCAACACTAATTGTTTATTCCATTATCAAGAGTATTAATATAATTTTGTCTTAAGAAAAACTGCTTATTCATGGTTCAGTTTGAGAGAAGGAATGCATTGTTTCCAAGAAGCACTAAAATATCATCACACTGAAACGGTTGAATTGCTTAGAACAGTTGCAGAGAAACTAAAGTTGTGTCAAACTGGTTTTCTGTCACTGTTCCATGGGCTGGTGTAAGCTGATTAAAAAACTCTGGGTCATTGAAAAGTCTTAAATCCGACTGTTTTGAGAAAAGATAAAAAGAACATAAATTTTGAAATTTTCAGGGGACGTTTGGTTTAACAGTCTTAAACATTTTTGGTACCAATTTTCCCCTCTGTTTTAGCAACTGTTGAATTCCGATCCTCAGTGGATGGCAGCATTTGTACTCAGGAGCACTCTATTAAGACATCTATGGTCCTGCCCACCAAAAAATCGATAACTTATCCAGGCGACCATCAGGATACCCCTGCCAAACCACCGCTTTACCACAAACAGCCTCCTGCTCTCCCTCCAAAACCTTTCTCAAGGATACCAAACCACAGCACAGGTAAGCTGCATGCTCTAACAACTCCAGGCAGTTTTTTTTCCCAAAGCTAATAATTACATATACCCGTTTAGCTTTTAAAAATAGTCGATGAAGCATGACTGCTTCCTGGGCACCCGTGTAAACTGCACCTGTGTTACCACACATGCTCATAGGATTATAGTCTTGTGAAAGCTCCAGTGGATAGCTTTGCTGAGCTTTCTCTGTCATTGTCAATCTGTCAGCTAAAGGAAGTGGCATTAATCTGGCCTAATTTCCATTGCTCTGCATTGACGTCTGATCATCGATGAGCTGTGTTTATCTCCATGCACCAGCAAACTGTTGTAAAAAATGCAATCCCTGTCTTTCTTTTATTTTTATTTTTTTAAGATTCTTGCCAGCCAATGAAGTTGCCCTGCATGCCTGGAGGAAAGCACTCTCCACCCTTGCCTCCCAAGAAAGTGATGATTTGTGTGCCTCCAGGAGGGCTGGACTCTTCTTCAC
Organism: Pseudomugil gertrudae; assembly: GCA_037177535.1. Classification (NCBI taxonomy): domain Eukaryota; kingdom Metazoa; phylum Chordata; class Actinopteri; order Atheriniformes; family Pseudomugilidae; genus Pseudomugil; species Pseudomugil gertrudae. The sequence goes on from JBAMHV010000008.1 coordinate 13,954,358, forward strand.
CATCCCCTAACCCTCTCAGCACCTTCCCTCCAAAATGTGCCCTTCCACAGGGCGCTCTGCCCCACCACGGCACCCTGCTGCCCTCTCAGCTTGCCGGGCTATCTGGGTTCCACCAGAGCCACGGTCACCCACTTCAGCTTCAGTATGGCAGCCTGCACGCCCCAAGCCGTATAATTGAGGAGCTCAATAAAACCCTGGCACTGTCCATGCAAAGGTTTGAAAGGTTCGTAGCCATCAGCGCTCATCGTTAAATCTGATTGTGCAAAGGCAAGGGTGGATTATAGATTGACCTCTATCAGCCTTTGTGTGATCACATGGTATATCCTGGTTGGATTTGAAGTGAACGTCACTAAATATCTAAAAATTACGAGGACGGATCTAATGTAACAGATGACACTAAAGGCTGTTCTAGGGACATATTGTCCCTAATTGTATTTTCTAATATTCCATGATCCTCTAGTCATTATGATGACATGAATCTCAATCACTGTTTCTAAAGCAACAATAATCAGACTGACAAAAAAGAGATGAAGAAAGACTTGGATTTCAGTTTAGTTCGACCGGTTTAGAGCCATTGATTCTTGTAGCAACTTGCTTTAAAATGTATTCTGGTATTATTGAGGTCGCATCCCGCCAGTTCTGTTGTACAGGTCTAAATCAGCACACTGCCTCACAGGGCAGCATGGCCTAATTTTTAACCAAATGTGTATGTGTGGGTACAAGCACATGGAGTAGGCGTCCCTCCAGCAGTTCGCCTGACATAACATGACCAGCTGCTCTTGACAAGAGCTGAGTTTCTTCGTGTTTTGAGATAAGGGACATAGTAGAGGATTGGACATTATGTAAGCTCTTACATTAGGATCTCTTTTTCACCAAAGCCATTTGGGCAGAGATAAGGAAGTAATGCTTCTGACATTGCTTACAATTAGTCTGAAAGCTTGGTCTCATTGCATAATAGTGGCTCATCATTAGAAGCTTCAACCAGGATGTTTAATAATCAATCTGTGAAATGTGTAGGTGGTTACCCAATGATGGCCCCTAAAAGTGTAGTTTATTCTTTTTACCTTTGTTTGGAATTAGACTAACAATAGAATCTGTTGCACCATTTAGATTTTTGTCTCATTGAGCTGATTTTAAACAATATATCTTCCCCTCCCTTGATACTTGGATTAAAAACTCACTAAGCTAGCATTATGTACTGTATCATAAGCCAGAAGCCCATTTATTGTGTTAAGCCACTTCCAGTCTGTTGGCTGGAGAGGTTTGCCATAGATGCTCTTTCAGTAATACTATTTGTATAAAGTAAAAATTGGATATACAGGCTTTGTATGTTACCCAGACCTCGGTCAAAACCTTTATCATATTTCCCATTTTCATTCTTCAGCTCTGCTTTGCACGGGGGTGTTCAGTGTGCCCCCCTAGACAGAAGAGAAGTACCATCAGTGATCATCGACTACGAGGATGATAAGGAGAACATGCCTAATGAATCAGACTATGAAGATCTGCCCAGTATGTACAAGGATGATGAAGATGATGTGGATGATGATGAGGATGATGAAGATGATGAATCTATATTTACAAGTGAGTCTCAGCTGACACTTTACCATGTATCAGGTTTTACCTTTTCGATGTATTTTAATGCCAAGGGAGACATGACGCAGTTGAGTCTGCAACCACCAGAGCTTTTTCTGAACGGAGCCTTTAAAAGGGCAACGGCTAAATCTGAGCGTTTTTTGCACAATGTGATTAGAGGTGTTGCCGCAATGTGCAGTATAAGAAATCTAAACATTTCTTGAACATAGAAGGATGTAGATAATTTCAGGTAAACATTCAAAATAAAATTGTGAACTTACAAAGTAGCACTGCATGTGCTCTTTAACTTTGTGTCTGTGGCTTGTTGCTGTTTGTTTGTTTGTTTGGCTTTAGGTACCCTGGCTCAGAAGGTGCTAAGAAAAGATTCCCTGGCCATCAAGCTGAGTAACCGTCCATCCAAGCGAGAGCTAGAGGAGAAAAACATCCTGCCAATGCAGACAGATGAGGAGAGACTGGAGTCGCGGCAGCAAATAGGCACCAAACTTACCAGGTGAGACCATAGACTGTGTAAAGATAGACGAAGCCCGTCACTAGGTTTCTGTAGAGCAAAAATGAAGCTTATTGGGGGAATCCTGTCATCACCATCTTAGCGGTGTCATATATGCCGTTGCTCTTTGAAAAAACAAAAATGGACAAAGCTTGAGTTGAGAGGGAGATTGTAAGTGTGGGAGTGATTGAATGGGATGATTGACATCTAGCTAAGAGCTAACTGGGATCTAATGGGAGGTAACCAGCTAACCGAGATATATGGACTAAAGCTAAGGCACACTGTTAGCTTAGCTGGCTAAAATGGCATTTGTGCTACACACTGCCATCTTGCCACAGATTTTGGACATCTGTCAATAAAAAGACGTGCCCATAATTATGTATTTTCATGACTAAATAATGTGTAAACAGATGAGTTATAAAAAATAGATATCCCCCCTTATAGTCAACAGTTGTCACGAAGGTAAACTTTTTTTTGTACCAGGCTGTAAACGTGTTTATTTCTGCTGTAAAGTAACATGGGAGTCTAAGGGCCTTTTTCGACCAGGCTGGTTCCCGTGCTAGTTTGGTTCTTGAGCTAGAGCCAGAGCTTATCTGGTTCAACTTCAGTGCTTCCAAAAAACCTATTTTGTTTTCGACCGAAAGAGCCTGGTCGGTTCTGCATCATTACGTAATCTAAATAATGTTTACGTGCTTAATAATAAACGTCACAGCCTCCCGTCACATATGAGTAACACTATAACAGCAACACTTACCAGACTTCGTGTGTTGAAGTTATGAGTTTTCACCACGGTATTTTCCACCATGGACAGGAGGAATAACTCAACCATGGTGGAGTTCAG
>JBAMHV010000008.1:13957378-13976381 GCA_037177535.1 Pseudomugil gertrudae
CGCGGTGTCCCAGCTTCCTCTCCTGATCTATGAAATCTATTTAAGCTTTTATCATATGTTGAGCAGCTGATCAAGGCACCGCTTGTAGCTGCGGCTACTTTGAATCTCCACATGTGACAATAAAGCCAGGAAACACTGAGCCTCCTCCTCAGACATATTCAGCTTGTTCTTAGAGGCCATTTCTTTGTTTTTATTAAGATGTGGGTCCATATTTCAATGGTATTATTTTGGCCAGGTAGCCCCGCTCCCAGCTGCGGATGCAAGCTGCGTGAACCAGTTCTCAACTCTGGCCCAGCACAGAGGTGGTACCTGGATTGAACCAGTTTTGAGAACCAAGAGCCGTTGCTCAGGCGGTCGAAAACCAAAGAATCAGTGCCTAATCGGGCTCTGACTCCGAACTAAAACGGGAACCAGCCTGGTCGAAAAAGGCCCTAAGGGTATTTGCTTTGTTTTGGAGCCCCTAGTGGATGCGAAGCAAACTGCAACTTTTGGCACTTCTGTATAGGCTTCACTTTTTTCTAACAGTTTGCCACTTGGATGAGACAGATGGATCATTGTTAAAAGCTCAAATGCATTTACATTAGGCTACATGTATGATGGCTGATGCATTTTCACTGAACCAGGCTGATTTAGCAGTAAGGACCTGAAAAACAGCTGACGGGCACCTGCAATGGCTCTTCTCAGCCATAACAGACATTTTGGACAGCTCGTACTATGACTCACACCAAAACAAATTAACCCTCCCTCCCCCCTTTCCCCTTTTTTAATATATATTTTTTATTATTCTTTCTTTGTTTTCCTTTTTAAAGGATGCATCATTTGCCGTTAAAAAGAGACTGAAAATGGAGCTGACCTAATTTCAGCAGTGTACACCCCCCCCAACCCTCTCATTCTTTTGCTTGTCTTTTCTCCAGTGTGCTCTCACTATCACTATCTCTCCTCTTTCTTCCTCCTGCCTGACTTCCTCCCTCGCTCACTGAATCACCACGGTGATGCATGTGCCAAACTATCTCCACCTGACTCCTCCACACAGCAGTACCACACAAGCTTTAGCCTACCAGCAGTCTTGCTATCTCACGTTACATTGGTGCAGTATGTACAAATCGTAGGGATTTGAAAGCACGGCTTGGTGTTATAAATGAGAATTCTATTAGATGATCTGATCAAACAACATAAGCGTTTCCCACTCTGATTTGCATTTTGTTCTTTAAACTGACTTTCGTAGAGACATGAAGGAAATATAATGACCGGCTTCAAGGAGATATGACCGCTAAGTATGAGGAAAAAGTTGAAGGTCTTTGCACAATTCAGATATGAGATGTTGGGGACAAATTATTCCCAAGAGACATTGAAGCACATGCCAGTATTCTGCACTGTGACTGGAACATAATGCATGTTCCCAGAAGGCCTGCTTACTGAGTGTCCATGCTCCCAAAAAGCTTTGTGACAGTGTCATTAACAGTGTTATCACAATGCGCACGTTTCATTATCACTCCTTTTTTAACAGCAGCATTGTGCCTTATTATCTGGTTGCTTGTGCCAGGGTAGTAAGAATTGATTTTGATAATATTTGGGGACATGCTGACCTCAGCTCTGTGCCATTGACCTGATTCTCTTGGGAGTATAGGAAGGGATTCAGCTTTAACCTTTGACAAAGAACACGGATAACATTAATCTGTCTTTGGCAATTTGTTTGATAGGTCACTGACTTGTATAAATACTGTGCCTGTCTATAATAACTATGTTCTATGTAAATGCAGCGTGCGTTATGTCAGTAATGATTTAGGACTTTCCTTTTTGGATACATCCGCTGCTTTGTTACATGGAACCATTTAGAAACATGACTATGGAAGTGAATATTTTGTTTCATTTTACTCATTTCTCAACTTTAAATCATATTCTCAGGTTTTACAATATTAGGAAAACCTGTGCAACATATGATTGAACATTACAATACAAGTACAGTATGTGACAAAGTATAAAGTGTTTTTGTATATGGTGCTAATGTCATGTCTATTAATGGGGTTGCAATAAACATGCATGTTTGTGGGTTTATATGCACAAAGCAGAACACCCTTTAATTGGAATGTATCCCTCATGCATACTTTTCCTGATAATAACCCATAAAAAATAGAGTAAATGAGGAGAGACTAGCATCTCTAGTATAGTTACACATTTTAGAATGATTTAACTAACAGCTTTTGGACTTTCAGTGTTTTTTTGTTTATCATGTGTGACAAGTGACACATCAAGGAGAACAACTAAACATATAATGTTCTTGTCTTATATAACAGCTCGAGAGATGCACTGACCTGCTTGAATGTGTGTCACATGTATGTGATGAAACCTCTGAAGTGGCCATTAAAGGTTTCACAATTACATTTACTTTATGCTGCACTGCAGGAGAGCTGAGTCTTGAAGGCTTTTGGGAGCTTTAATTACTGCATTGCAGCAGTGTCCTGACAGAATGATTGATCTGGATTTGTTCATACCAGAATGATTTAAGTGTATCTGTCAGTCTTTTGGGAGGCAAGAGCTTACATTTGATCATTTAATGCAAGGAAAACAAAATAAATCAGAACAACAATGTAAAACTTTGAATGTTAATAAATTGTGCAAAAGACGTAGAAGTAAATGAAATGGGTTATTTTTCCATGGACACACACTCATAGCATAAAAAGAAATGTTTGGCTAAATGTGGGGAGGATGGAATTACATTTCCAGCTTTTTCTCAAATGCCCTGTTATAACACTGCATCTCACCTTAAACAGCATTTTTGTTGTGCATAGCAAACGTTTTCTGTGGAGTGCAGACTGGCTGGCTGACATCTGAAATTCTGAGAATTTATTATTCTTATGGAGCTGGCGTGAGATGTTAGGATCATGATATTTTATCAATCTTCTAAACCAGTCTTTCCCAATCCTGATCCCCCTTTCCCACTGCTATGCACGTCTTAGATGTGTTCCTACTTTGACAGACCTGACTCACATTAAGGAACTGTTTCATCAGATTCATTTGTGTTCAATTAAGTTTACCTGTAAAGCATGCAGGGCAGAGGTGCTGGAGAACCAGGATTAGGAAACACTGCTGTAACAGATGCTTAAATTGTGGCTGTAAGGATGCATATGATCTGCAATAACCAATGCATAGCTTCAGTAATGTATACAATAACTAATATTACATTTCTTCATAGAAAAATCTCTTCACATTCCAAAAATACTGGCAGCAGTTTGGACTGTTGACAGAACAGATTGATGGTTTCAGGTTATTGACTTCACATTCTGACTAAATCATCTGCAGCCTCAGTGGAAGTTTTATCCTATAAGAATACATCCCTTTTATCTTCAGCTGCCCGGTCTGTGCCCACTGCAGCCTCAGCTGTCTAATATTAGCTGACAGGACTGGAACCCGACATGCTCTTCTGCCACTGCAGCCCATCCGCATTAAGGATTCACATGTGCATTTTGAGATCTTTTACTGTGCACTTGTCAAGAATTGTTAACTGAGGTCTAGAAGCCATCCTGTGGGCCTGAACCAGTCTGCCCATTCTCCTCGGTTCACTTTTGGGCAACTTTTGTGGCATATACCTGTACAAAATTTGAGCTCAATAAATGCAGTTTTTTTCCTCTCTCTCTTTATTCTGAGAAAACTTATTAAAAACAGTGCAAGAAATCATGTGCTGAAAAAAATATTTTTTCTAATCAGTCTAGTTATTAAATTAGTCGCTTCTTTTTTATTGTCCTGGTAAGATGTTTAATGTGAAGTTCTGTACTGAAGCCTTTTTGGTTGTATAAAGACTAATATGATTATATATGTTTGAAATGTTATCTTTTGTTTTCTATGTCGTCTCCGTGACATATTCCCTTTGATTATTTGCTGACAATCTATGTATGTTTCTCCTCAGGCGCTTGAGTCAGAGACCTACGGCAGAGGAACTAGAACAAAGGAACATTCTCAAACGTGAGTTTGTTAAATTTGTGTTTCTATAATTAATTCAAAAGCTCCAAAAATAACTACAAAGTGTGATTGACAAAAATATTACTTTAATGTTCTATTGTAGTAAAGTACGAGTCCACACTTAATGCAGTTTCTTATGCACTCCTACTTTATGATGATAAGGGAGGATGTTAGTAGCCTGCATACGTCCCTGTATTCTTCCTTGGTCTGCCCTTTCATGTGAAGCAAGCAGGCAGCAGGGTTTCATGAAAAGTCGTGTCCAGAGAAACTGGTTTCTTAACCCAAACGCATGCAGTATCAGAGAGAAGCAGTTCTGTTGCCTAGGACTGCAGCTCTCGCATTCCCAGAGGCATCTGTGTGATTGGCAGTGTGCAAGGAAAAAAGCACAAATGAGGGACAAATCTGTCACTGATGTGCTTACAATACCAAGGTTAAACAAACAGGATTTTTTTTATTTTAGAAAGGACCCTTCTGGAACACAAAACTATAAATAGTAAAAGCAACTCATGTTCAAGGAAATTTGCTGTTTTTGAAGGAAAGCTTTGGTTGAAAATATCCCAGCGTGACCGTTCTTTTGTCCTTTCTTTCTTTGACCTACTTCTCTGAGTTTTATGTTTTTGTCTTTTGAAATGTAGATTTGAATCTGTACTAGAGCAAAAAATTAGATGCATTTAGGAAGACAAAACCTTATGTACGTGTTACATCTTTAAAGGAAATGCAAGCTTATTCTTAAATGGGTCAATCACTTGATTATAAACGTGGATCCGAGTGCTGAGGGAGAACTTGAAAGGGACAAAGCAATCATTCTCTCCTCATACCCGTTGCTAATAGCATTAAACGGCCATAATGGAAACTATTTTAAGCTGTAACAAACCTATCCAGTTTAGTGTGAATCTAATGACGCGTTTTATGCAAATAGTGTGTTTGTACCCCATCAACATCTTGTAAACATTCCAGAGAATCCACTGTGTGCCTGTACTCAAAATACACCACTCTTATCCTTTGCAGCCCGGAATGAGCAGGAGGAAATAGAGGAGAAAAGGGAAATAAAACGAAGGCTGACACGAAAGGTGAGTCCAAAATGGCTCCAAAGGTGCAAGCCCACACTTGTTCTTCCAGCACCTGGAGGGGGTACATTTCAGGCCAGGGTAAACAAACGCTGTGGCATTGACTCATCTGTAGTGAGGGGTGAAATCTAGGCTGTTACACGGTTGTACTTCTCAGGTTTCCCACAGGAGATGCTGATGTCCTTGTTGCCCTTGTTCCTTCAGCATGTTGGCTGCCAAATCTTTGACCCCACAAGGAAGTGTTGAGCATGTTCCCATCACAGAGTAACACTTTCTGTTAGTGGACCAGCGTGTGTGGAAAAAGTAACAAAATAACAATAAAAATGAACATTTTCCTTTATTCATAAGCATTTTAGAATGGAAAACATTCTGTATTTGATTCAGATTTATTTATGTACCATCAAATCACATGATGACGGAATTTTCAGCATACTTTGCATCGTAGCATAAAGTATTTTCAGAGTGAAATCAACCACTTTCAGCCCTTATGACAGAGGTGAAGAGGGATAATAAGACATTATACATGCTTATTACCATGAGGCAATGAGCTTCTTTGGCAAAGCAACAACCACATTTTATAAACAAGTGTCTCTAGGGTAAAAGTACATACAGAAATGAAAATGGCACAAAACACAGAAGCCAAAAAGTGAGATGAGAATTGCATAAATCTCCAATAAGACTGAAGGAATAGAGAAGAGGTGTTGCATTCATATTTACATGCATCTGCATCACCATAAAATGGTACATTTTAAGATGAAAGCTGCAGGCAGGCAGTACACAGTTTGACAAAGAGGTAAGATTTTGGACCGTTCTGAGGTAGACTATGGCTCAGCATCACCGGTACGAATACTAGCTTTATTTTGGGCTTAAATATCTTTTTGAAAACACTATTTTTAAATTGTAAAAAGCAAAGTAGGGCCTTTATGTGTATCTCCTGCCTACAAACGAAGCTCTACAAAACACTAAATTTCCACTTGCATGGTGGTCTTGCAACAGTAGCAGTGACCAGCTGAATATGTTACCATATTGCTATACAGTCATCTGGATGATGTATAGTTGAAATTATCATGGCAGACCTGAAATGACCAAGGCATTCTTTTAAAAAACGCTAGCCCATATACTTTGTTTATGATGCAGAATTATCAGGAACAGATTTAACATGACAATTCTTGTAATTAGTGATTTTTTTCTGTTTTTTAAATAGGCTAAGGAGGCTCTTGCTCATCTTTTGTATTTTCATTAAAATCAGGAGAAATGTTTAGATTTGTTATCGGTGCTTCCAGCTGTTCAATGCAAAATGGATTTCAGATCAGCAAGAAAAGAGCTCTCGTTTTTTGCCATTAAACTGCATTACTTATATTTAACAACAATCTTCTCCAACGTAGAGAATCAGGGACTTAAAAGTAAGGCACTTATTTAGATGTCAAGAATGCCAGACCAGTGTGAGTTTGAGCTCTTTACATACTTGTACAAGAAGTTGTTGATGTTGTCTTTCTTTTCTGTACAGGAATTTTAGAAGAGCTGCAAACCAGCATTTTGGATATATTAACCAGATTACCACAATTCTTTGTTTTTCTTGTGTTTCAGCTAAGCCAAAGGCCAACTGTAGAGGAGCTGAGACAGGCCAAAATTCTCATCAGGTTTAGTGATTATGTTGAGGTGTCGGATGCCCAGGACTATGACAGACGAGCAGATAAGCCCTGGACTAGACTTACAGCAGCTGATAAGGTTAGTATTACTTTGACTAATCTGGTTAAACTGAAGTAATCTTTTAATATTCTCAAGGTCCATCTTTGTCTGCTTTAAATGTTTTTTCCCAAACTGTGTTAAGCTCTTCCTTTTCCTCATTTATGGTTCATATGATGCAGCTCAGCAGTGTAAGGGGGTTGTGTTCCTCCTCTTTATTGTTTGGTTTTCTTTTGTGTGTAAATATCTTGAAGCAGCCCTGCTGCTCACTGTCCAGTGAGTAATGCGTCTCATTCCTTTTAATGAGCGCTACACTATTGAGCACATCTTCTGCCGCCTTTGCTTGGATGACGTGGCTCCAAGCACTCCAGGTTACACCTGAGGATCATTCATGTAAAAATCAGAGGGACTCAGCATTTTGGATTACGCAACAACCTCCCTTACATAAGAGAGGAATTGGATAAGCCATGCCTCAGGACCCCTGACCAGCACTGCTCTGCAGATGTATTTTCATTCCCCCTTCTGTCATCCAGCACAAAATTTAGTTTGTTCTGCTGTATCAGAGCATCTTCCTTGAGGCTGAAGATGTTTCCCTTGAGTCATGCTAAATAATAAAAGGAGTAGCATTACCTTTCTGTGCTTTACACACATTTGCATTTGAAAGTCTGTTCCCTGTCCTTATAATTTTATGTCCTGAAGACTTCCATTGCTCCAGACAACACCGCAGAGACAAACTGGTTTATTGGGCATCTTACCAAGTACCTATGCATATACAGTTTTTTGGTTTGGTGCGAAAATTTACTGAAAATAAGATTATAGGAAAGCAATGGCAAACAATGAGATAAGACTTTAATGTAAAATTACAGTGCCCCCTACTGAAACAATCAGAGCACTACAGGCTTTATTTCCAGTAATTCCTATATCTGTTTTTCATGTTGAACATGTGTGCATTTTAATCCAAAGACCTAAAATAGATTTTATCCTTCTAAATAAGGCACCTTCATTAAATCACATCATTTTCAAAGCCCTGCATCGTGGGTCGTTCCATCAATAGGTGGATGTTGGATTACAAGTACAAGGCCTATAAGAGGGATCCAAATATTGTTTTGCTCACAAGTCTAGTGTTGCTGCAAAAATTAACTTAAATTAGTGCATGCATCCAGTGTATCCTGACTCAGTTGAGACACGACAGTTTCTCACAAAGAACTGTCAGAAAAATTACTTGCAGAAAAAACTCTGCCAATGAATATACGTCAGTTTAGCCACGGTACTTTGAATGCAACTCAGGAAGCATTTGCTTTTTATATAGATGGGGGGGGGGGGATGGGGGGGCATCCGGAAGTGTGAATTTAGTAAATGGATTTTCAGCTTGCCCTGCACTCATTCACACATGTGCTCATAGATGTCCAGCTATGATTGCATCGCTGAAGACAGCCCCCAAGATGATGCAAAAACTAGCCAGTAGAATATCAGTGCACTCAAATCCCACTGACAAGGGAAGAAACCAAATATCTATCAAACATCATTCTGGATATCATTCTACAGATCAGTACCTGTTTTAATTACAAAGAATGTATTGCTCATTATAAGGGATTTTGTTCTTTGGTTTCCAGGTGATCACTGTAAATATTTAGTGTCAGCACTTAATTATAGTTAGAAACACAATCTGTTGACCTAATTAGACCAACACCAGACTATTTATCATCCTAGTGCTGTTAGTTGTCTCATGACATGGAAGTTTAGGAACTCGTGTTGTGAGGGGAGACCTGAGTAGAATTGTTCATGGCTTTGAGATGATCATAAATAATGCATGAAGCACATGGAAAGGAGGTTTGACTTTGAGCTTAGAGTCTGCAGTGTGTGTGTTAAGCCATTGCAGCTTCTCTCAATCTTCTTATTTTTCTTCTGCAGGCGGCTATAAGGAAAGAACTCAATGACTTTAAGAGCCATGAGATGGAAGTACACGAATCAAGTCGCCATTTAACCAGGTAATGTGCAGAAGCATGAGCTTGCATGTGACCGTGTGTGCTTTTTCAATGCAGTGTTTAAAATGCAACTCTTTATGTTGATGTTTTTCAGGTTTCACAGACCATAGTAGACCACCACTGTTTTGAGCGGTGCCGGACCTGCCCTGCCCCACTGAGAACCTTAAGTGCTGGACAGTAAAATGGTGCCCGTTTCTACAATAAGGCCATGTCTTCTGAAATGCCTTTTTAGGAACCACAAAACTGAGTCAGTACTACACCGCAAGATGCAGACACCCACTGCTCCATTCACTGTTGTAGCACATAATGACTCTAGTCGATTAACATTGCCCCTGTGAGGAAATAGCTTCACTCATTTAAACCTCTGCTGAGCTCCCAGGCCGATGTTCAGTTCTGTGGTGACTGGACAGTGGAAGAGTCTTTGTTTGCAGATTGACACTTGCGGTAGATCCACTTTGGTTCATCAGTACCACGAGTGGACGTGCCCTGATTCCCTTCATTCTCCTGTCACCCTGGACTCCTCTTGTGGACAGCTGTGTGCATGGATGGAGAAATGGATGTTCTGATCTCATTATATCAGCAGAGGATCCATCTTTTTAATGCACATGCTGGGATTTTGGGAATAGCTTAGAGCGACAGGAAGGAGGGAGGGAGGGAGGGCCAACTTTAGAATCATGTGCAATGTTTTTTTAAAATTTGTATTCTTCTGCTTTTCCATGCCTCTAGCACCCCCTAGAGTTTCCTTTGTGTCATTACTTTGTAGTCTCAACTTTGGTTTTCATCTGTGCAATTCTGACTGTACCAGCAATGCTGACATCTCAATGCTAACTGTGAATTTGAGTGTTTGGGATGTTCCTGCACTCTTAAAATGTACATTTTGTTTATACTGAAAAAGGAAAGGGTCACAATTATACAAGTTTGAATAATTTCAGTCATATGTATCACATGTAAAAACTGCATCTTTCAGAAATGCTCTGGCTCCAGAGTGCAGAAAATGTTTCAGATTAATCATTTCGTTTCAGTTCTTCATTGAAATATTTTAGTCGTAAATAATTCATTTTCATGCCTTTACACATTCCAGCACTTTTAACGTTGTTACTTTAACAAAGAATATCAAGCGATGACTTACTACTCAGTATTTTTTTCATCATATAGTTAACGATCTTGGCATCAAATTACTCCCTTTACACATGTCACTTGAGCTTTTGACAAAGCAATACCCTTTGTTTGTTGAGAGGAGGCTCAATTGCAGGTAAATTCTTACTACAGTATTTTTTCTTGTAACTGTGCATATTCCAATGCCTGCACTTCAGGGTTGTGAGTGTAATTATTACTTTAGAAAGGCTTTACTCCAGGAAACTTGTTCAGCATTTTTTCTCTTGACTGAGCCACCAAAAAATCTGCCTCTTCAACAGCTTTACCAACACATTCTTTTGTGAGCTGTCTATCCAAACTATCATTGAATAGGATGTATTCACAGAATGATGGGCGCATTTTTTGTGTGTTCTCTGAGTTAGCATTTGTGAATATTTCTACTGCTTGAATACTTTGCACTGTTAAGTTTTTTTTCAAATGTGTACATTGCTGTTGGATGTCTGAGATCTAATCCTCTGACTGATCCCACATCAGTATTTTAATGCTCATACTTTAAGCCTTGTGTGCACAGAATATTTTTTATTATTTTTTACTGTATTACTTTTGAAGTTGCAAATGAAATTCAGATAAAGAAATGTAGTTGAGGTAAAGGTAGATGCTGTTGGCCATCTACTGTAATCCATCTGTCTGCAAAGGAGTGGATGTTCTCCCTTATTTTCATGGTATTTATCAATGGTAGACTTGGTGTTAGATGACCCAGTAAAATCAGGGAATAAACAACATAAACTAGGTTTGTGATGCATGCTAAAAACATGGGTGTTGGAGTTTTAATTGGTTTTTCATCTGAATCATTACACTCGCCTTCTATTACTCCTTTCAGGAGAATGGATAAATGGTCAATTTCATTGGGACATCTAATTACAGATATTTGGAGATATGTAAGATGTTTTTGTGCACCTGTGTGTATAAAAAAACAGATGCTGCCAGATTCAGGTTAGTTATTTTCTTTCTAATCACAGATTCTGGGAAATACAGCCTAATGGGAATGAATTTATACAAATGCATTGAATACAATTTTCAGCTTGTGAGTAAGAACCTAAGCCAGTAGACTGAGCATGACATTTTTCATTTTGCTGAAATAAAGGAACACAAATTCAATATTTTTTTCCTTTCACGTACTAGCAGAGCACCTCAAAGTGCTTCATTTGCTTCTCCCCAGGTTGAAATGCAGAATAACCATGTAAGGGACACATGATTTCAAATAAAATCCATTTCTGAATGCATTTTAAAATTGTATGCATATGTTTCTTTGGTCTTCAGTCTTTTGCACACTTCAGTGCTGCATCAGTATATCCATGCTCCTGAACTTGAACTCATTTCCTAAAAGTCACTTTGTGTGGGAAGTCATTATTGATGTAATGCTAGGTTGCTGCTGAGCTATTTTGTTCTACTTGCAGATGATGACTGCATACTGAGACATCCTCTACCTCCTACTGTGTGGGGGTGGAGAACAGGACAAACTGAATTTCCAGCCAGAAGATTTGCTGCCTCTCTCGATCATTTTTTTAAAAATCATATTTGCACAAACTCCCCATAGAATTAACCATGAATACTGTAGAATGGATGAAGCTTTGAAGTGGAAAAACCAGGTGAGTGTTGAGACAATATGTTTTCCTGTGGCGGATGGCTGTAGACACTTGTTATTACCCACGTTACTGTAGAGGCTGTAGGCTGTGGAATGATTGACATTCATTTTCTTTTATGTTTCTTCTGTTTAGGCAAGCCAGAAGCAAACCAGTGGCACAGTTCTTCTGTAGTTCAGTCAGCCATGACATTGTGCAGACATGCGAGATGGATTTTATTTTGTGGCTCCTTTATAGCCCTGGAACATGATGAGTTGTCAAAGAGTTGAAAGTAAAACTTTATCATGACTGTTTTGGTTTTTGTGTTTTTCTTTTGAATGCTGCACAAGCTGCTGAAGATAAATAATTCCTCACATCCTCTACTCGCAACACAGTAAAAACAACTACGAGTACGTTCAGTGAGGCTTTGTCTGCCATTACCCTCTGGAACAAGGAAATATCTTGTAAATAGAAGTTATCATTGTTTGTTTATTTTAAAGAAAAGAAAACAAAGCCAACAAATAGCATGGTGGCGCGGTGGTTAGTGCTGTGGCCTCACAGCAAGAAGGTTGCTGTTTCGAGCCCAGGCTGGGGCAGGTTGTCCAGTGACCTTTCTGTGTGGAGTTTGCATGTTCTCCCCATGTATGCGTGGGTTCTCTCTGGGTTCTCCGGCTTCCTCCCACCCACAAGACATGCGTGTTAGGTTTATAATAGCTATGGTTAAAATGGTTTAAAATGTAAGTCGCTTTGGATAAAAGCATCTGACTGTATAGTAGTATGTAAATAGAGGAATTTCCCTCTGGGACTAATAAAATATTTTTAATTTAATTTCTGCTACAAATTAATGTAACAAGTGGAACAAAAACCTCACTGGATCATTGATAAATTAAAAATGATTGATGAGGAAAATACAATATGAGGGTTGGACATAATGCACTTATTACATTTCAAACCAAGAAAGACGTTGTATTTTCCTAGCAAGTTGAACAAACTAACTGGAAAAAAATCACACTTTTGTTGTTATTTTAAAGATTACCATCATGCAATATGCACATTTGGCATAGATGGACCCAAACTGTACCCTACACTACATGGGGTGTCTGTGGCCTAAAACAGGATATTGACCTCCAGGTGCTACAGCAGAGATGGGCAACCCCGGTGTTTAAGCACCACTGTCATGAAGTTGTTGAGAGTTTCCCTGCTGCAACACACCACAAATTGGTGGTAACGAACAAACGTGTGCAGAGTTTTATGTTAAGCTCTGCACAAGTTTGCTCATTAAGTATTATGTGTGTCAGGTGTGCTGCAGAAGAGGAACTTAATACTCTCAAAGACCCCTGATATCAGGATGAATAAAGTATTTTTCATTTTATGTTGAAATTGGAACAGTCCTCAACTTGCATAAGGAAAAAAGGGACACCCTGGACTGGCTGCAGATCCTTCATGGAACTAGAATGGCACTAAGATCTATGGCCAATTTAAATCACTAATTAACCTAACATGCATGGCTTCAAACTCTGGGGAAAAAAACTCACCTGACACATTTCAGACATAATCAGCAAACTTTTGCAGAGCTTGACATTAAACTGCACAAGTCTGCTAGTTACCTATTGATTTGAGTCAGGCTTTCTGCAGCAAGGTAACTCGCTTACATGTGGTTGTGCTGATTTATTGGTCATATGTCTTAGAAGACTAAATTTTAGGAAGTGTAAATGAAATCACATTGATATTCAAGATTTTTCTTTTTACTGGTTATGATGCCTAAATAGGATCTGGCGTGATTTGATTTATAGTAAAGTGCAGTTATTAAAAAATGTTCAGTTTTTACCTCGTGGTAAATATGGGAACAAAAATAAAATATAAAACACATTAAAATAAAAAACACTCTTATCTATGGTGCTCATGAAGACAAAAAGTCCACTAGATGGCAGAAGATGCAACAGAATAGGAAACAGTACACTAAAGCGGCCTATGTGGCCTTGTGAAATGGCGTCCTGATGAGATGGTGTCGTAGTTATTTCCCTAGCTGCCGCTAGTCCAACGTAATGACACGGACAAGTTTAACCCTCTTCATTTACTTTACTAATAAAACTTACCCCCCTATTCAGAGTAAAATTAATAACACAATGCTAAGCACCGGTAAGTTTCCCAATATATTCAACAGTTGATATTGCAAGCTCACTTTCAAACCGTGGGAACCACTTTATTTTAGCTTTATGATAAGTTTTTTTATTTACATGTGCGCACACATTCAAAACTGAAGTAACCTTGAAGCACAGAAAGAAGGGCGCGCAGTGGTTAAAGGCCAAAACATTTATAGGAGCTATGTTTACGCCTCTCATATGTTCGCCGCCTCATTTAACCGAAACAGACGCAAAGCATCTTGGGAAATGTGTTTCTAAAAAAAGTACCCTTCCGACAGCAGCAATAGCAGTACGCTAGCTAGTAAGCATACATTTCCCACAATCCACTGCGGTGTTGTCAGCTGCCCCATCTTGTCACCTCCTCATGAATATATATTAGTGAGTATTTGCGTAGGAGGTCGGCCGACGTTCATTTCATATTCTAGCATTGTATTTTGGTCCAAATGGGACGCACGATACAGCCGCGTCTCCGCCCTGATCTGTCCTTTAGCGCCCTGCCTCCTTCCAGCGAATTTAATCAGTAAAATGTTTTTTGGAGCGGCTGTGGGGACTACAACGGGGAAAGGAAGGCAAGAAGTGAATGACTACGAGAAGAATAACTCAACAACTCCGCCCAGTCGGCGGACATTTATCACGGTGGTCACGTTTCAAGGCTTTTAAATGTAGTGGTTTCAGGTATAACCCGGTGCGCTCCGTTATTTATTTTGAGTGGGGGACTTTTCATTGGTAGAGATGGAAAGTGTGCAGACTGTCGCCAAGGATGGAGCGTTAGATGGAGGCGCGACCAAGTTAATGAAGAAGCCCAGCGGACTGTCTGTTGCCCGGGGGACTCCAGTGGATGATGGCGGTGGACCCTTGGCACCCTCCCGCGTAGAATCAAAGAACGGGAATAGTCTTTCTCATTCCGCCTCCACGACAGGGTCGAGTGCGTCAAAGCGAGCTGTGGCTTCTAATGGCCGGAGCTCATCCAGCAACTCCAGCTCTCTACTGTTGAGACGGCGGCGTTTGAAGAGGAACCTCTCCGCCGCAGCTGCAGCTCCCGCCACCTCAGCTGGCGCTGCCGCCTGCAGCTCAAAGATGAGCTCGGCCCTGTCCTCTGCTTCTCTACATACTCGGAGTCTGGATAGAAAGACTCTGCTGAAGCACCGACACAACATGCAACTGCAGCCCGGAGATCGTGAGTGGGTAAGAACGGATCTTCACCGGGGCTGCATACATGTTCACGACAGACGGACGCCTTCATATCCCAGGCCGGTCCTTTGCACTATGGACACCACAGCCGGCGAGGTGGCGCTCCGACTGAGTAAACTCTGCAGCAAGTCCAGCTCTGTTATGCGCATATTTTGTAAAGATAGCTCTAAGACTGACCAAAATGACAACTGCAATATTAAGTATGAATACAACGACAATTCATGCAAAGTGAAAGAAGACTCAAGTGTACAAGGAAACCACCTGTCTCTTCTGGAATCCACTGAATCAAGAGGCCATCCAAGTGACAGGTTGAGGCTGCTGCTCATGGAGAATACAGCCGATAGGCAAATGCAACAGGATATTGATAGGAAACTTTTCACCCCAGAATCAGAATCACAGGACAATATAACCTGTTCGCTATCAGACTTAAACTCTAACATGGATACCCCTAATGATGATGATTTAGAGCACAGGAATGGCATGGACAGCTATGGACTGAACTCAGGCTCAGATGTAGAGAGCAGTGCGTTTGATGACCTGAGCTCTGGGGCCAGACTTAGTGAACACAGGGACTCCCTCAGTGATGATATGATTCTGGGAACTGAAGCATCAATCCTTAGCCCCTCTTTTGATAGTGCCACAGAGGGCAATGACATGTATGGAAG
The DNA here is from genome assembly GCA_037177535.1 of Pseudomugil gertrudae. Classification (NCBI taxonomy): domain Eukaryota; kingdom Metazoa; phylum Chordata; class Actinopteri; order Atheriniformes; family Pseudomugilidae; genus Pseudomugil; species Pseudomugil gertrudae. Next base: position 13,972,791 of record JBAMHV010000008.1, read on the forward strand.
CTCCTCAGATGAACTGGAGCTTGACTGTCCTGTGTCAAGTACAGGAATGGACCCTATTACTCAAAATCACACAAATGGCATCACTGCTGTCACTGCCAACTACCAGCAGTGCAATATGGGACATTTGAATGACTTGACAAACAATATAGGACAAGAAATTGGACTCGGCTCTCATGGCATTGGCAGCTTGCCACCCAGCAATAGTGCCGGCTCATTGTCAAGAACCTGTTCTGCAGGTAATACACCTGATATCCAAGACCCAGGCCATGGCCAAGATCCTGAAAAATCAGAGCAGACGGCACATCGCAATGGAGATTCTTGTGATTCCAGTCCCACACTCTACGTTCAGCTGCACGGTGAAGCTGTGAGGAGGCTGAATCCAGACGAGAGGCCTTTGCAGATCCAGAATGACTTTCTCTTTAAGCTTGGATTTAAGGACCCTTGGAGAGTTCAAGAGGAAGGGCTTAACACGGAGATTGGGTCCTTGTTACGTTTTTATGCAGGTAAAAACAAAAGAAACATGGAGATAATTTGTGATTTATGTCTCTCCACACTGCAACATATTGAGGCCTTTTTTTTGCACACACCAAGTCCACTTGCCTGATGTTCTAGTACCTTAACAGGTTGTCAACCTGTATTAGAATGAAATGAGTGCATGTGGACAAATGTTTCATATGAAATCATTGTAATAGAGCTTAGCAACAAGTTATTTTAGTTTCCTCTGAGGCAAAGTAGCATTTTTACATGGAGTTTGAGCTTTGCCCTGCTGCAAAAGACATACATTGTGATTGTAATTTAAAGGTTTATTAGTTAAATTGTCCTTGTTTAAACTTTTTCACTGTTAAGAGGTACCATGTTAGAGGTTAATTGTGAAGTTTTACATTTAATTTACATTGTTGGTTGTCAAAATCGACCTTATATCACGGTCATTCTTTAATTATTGTCCTCCTCCTGGCTTCAACTGTCAAAGTTGGCCTGTAGCAGCACACTTTGCTCCAAAAAACATGCATGACATCGCCACAAAGCCATCACTACTACTTATGGTGCTCGGACATGGGGGCCCTTTCCGGCTTTTGCCCCATTATCATCCAAATGAAAAGCCTGAATGCCTTTGTGGTTGGATGGAGAATAGGGGTGGGAACAGTATGGCTGGGAGGACCATAAACCCTCTCTGTGTACTCAGTGAATTCTGGTCATTGAGATGCTGCACAGAGATGCTGCTTGTCCTGTTGGCATCCAGCACAGCTAGTATCCCACTAAATTATTGCCAAACTGGACTAACGTGCTCTCCTAATGCTCAGGAAGCCCTTTTCTTCCCTATGCCACTGCTTCAAGCAGTGTTGCTGTTGTGTGTTGTGGAATTAGAGGTTAGTGAAGATGTTTGAGAATCAAATGTTGGATGTAAAGTGTGAAAAAGACATAGTAGTTTTCTGTCGCAAAGGTATTAAACTAGAGGTTATTCAACAGGAAGTTAAAATTAACCTCATGTTCACATTCACAATCACATGCTTTATGACCAATCTTGCTCTTGAAAAAGTCACTTGCTTAGATTGGAACGATTTAATACAGTTGGGATCATGTGGCAGGCTTGATCTGCATTCATACTTGGACAGATGTGTATTTAGAGGGGAAAAAAACAAAACTAACTGACCTTGCAGTTGCAGTCAGCTGAGATGTAGCAGCAGCTGCTAAGAGCAGGCAAAAGAAGCCCTAACAGCCTTCATCCCATGTGAGACAGCTTAACTGCGGTCACCTGAGCTCTCCTCCAGCTCCCCCACAGCCAAGAGTACCACTCAACACCCAGGCTGCAATCTCCACAAGAGGCCTGATTTCTGTTCAGCAACATGTAGAAGGACAGTGAACAGCACTTTAGTCCAAACAGGCACTGTACAGAGAAAGCACTGCTAATACCCCTGTGATATGTCTGGCCTGCTCCTCTGTTGTTTCCTGATGCAATGGAGGCATGTGAGGAATGTACGCTGGCTCCTCTAGAATGTCAGGCACGTTTGCTGAGAAGGAAGTGGAGGGAGGGGATGTGGGGAAGCAGGGTATGAGGGGATAGTCTGCTGACACATGTTGAGCTGACTTTGAATAGTTGTTCTTCTCAGATAGGGGAGATAGGAGTGGCCTCAGCTGACTTGCTGGCTAGCTCTGAGGCACAGCTGCCAGAACTGTAGACCTCAGTCATTCTGGCCTTTCTTCTTGCATGCCTGTGCACGCAAAGTGGCCTTTGATACAGGAACAGCAGTATCCAAACAGTGCTTTATTGCATAGTTGCTCAATAATCTCCCTGGGCAATTTTAGTGGCCACCTAGATATTAAGTTTGCCACCAAGGCAACGTGTTGTATTGTATTTCTGATATGTGTGACAAATTAGGTACTTAGCATGATTTAGCTTGCAGGAGAATGATGTGAAGAGGCTGTTAAGGGGAAGAGCTGCCTTGGTGCATCACGACAGTTCCTTTACAATGCAGAGACCAGTTTGACTTTGAAGGGGTCAGGTCATGCTTTCAGTGCACCAACTCTGCAGTGGCCAGATGAGAAAACACACTTTGCCTAACTAGACACACAAACGCATACACATGTACAGAAGGCCATCTAGATCAAAGGGCCGCTGTCCTCTTTGGCAGACTGATGAGTGATCCTTTCAGAGCTGCTCACACAGGAGTCTCTTGTAATTCCCAGCCAGCTTTATTAGAGTTTGAGTGGAAAGAAAAAGAGAAAAAAGCATACAGACTTCTTTTAATCAATACATGTGCATTCTGTTGCAGACAAGTCCAAAATGCCACAGCTCTAAAGAACAGTCTACTTCCTCTGGAGAGGAAGGGTTTTAAGGTTTTCTATCCACACACTAAATCACAGTCATGGTTTAATTGCCCAAAGGTAAAAGTACAGACTGCAGGTCAATGTTGCTTTGTAATGGGGCTTTTGCTCTGGTGTAAGGGAATCTTTAGCTTACCTAATAATGAAAACATATGTGCTTTGATGGTTGCTTCTCATAATAAGAAAGAGAAGGGAATGGAATAACAAAAAATAGTATACACAGGCAAACTGTTTGCAAATAGGCAGAAGATCCAGAGTTCTTAAAAGATACTATTGGAGCACACTAAATTATTTAGATTCATTAGCCAACTCAGCTTTTCAGATGCACCCATCTATGCTCTCCTGCATATGAGATACTTTTAGTGAGCTTTCTTATCCGTTAAAGTTGACCTGTGGATCATCGAGTGCTGAAAATGCCTCGCATCATATCAGGAAGAAATTTTCATAAAAAAATCCATTAGTTTCATGGTATATTTTCAAAATGTTAAAGTTCTCTTCCAAATACTTTTTATACTAATGTTCTCAGGTTTGCAATTGTCAACTGTGCGTAGTTTTCTTTTTTATTCTTTTAAAAACAATTCATCAGGAATTGGTGGCTTTTCCTACTAGATCGAGTCAAAGTTTTTTACTGAAAAGCAATGAAATGAAGAGGATAATTTTAACAAAATATGTGGCTGAAAGCATTGTCTTATAAGCATAATGACACTTTAGTGCAACAGAGTTTTGTTTCTGTGATGTGTATATGTGTATATATATATATATATATAT